>PVIJ01021022.1:0-19494 GCA_004024925.1 Scalopus aquaticus | reverse complement strand
AGCAGGGACGCGAGTTCGACGCCCGGCTGGGGAGAATCCCACATGGCGCGGCAGACCTCTCCTGCCTCACCCGCTGCTCCCCTCAGCAGCGTATTTCTAATCTGCCTGTTCTGCTGTCCGCTCTGTCTCTGGTGAACCCTCTCACCGCCCCACGCCTCTGGCCTGTACCCCAGCTTGTATGTATAAATAAATAAATCTTTAAAAAAAAAAAGATAATAGCTGCTACATATTTCAGGTTTGTTGAGCCTTAAATGACATCAGAGGGGAAATATATTTTTATATAATAAAACTTACCATCCTTATCATTTTGAAAGGTTCACACACACATAATTAAATAAATAAAACCATGTCACCATTAGAGATCATCATTTCTGAATTCTGGTTTATTATTCTTCTGTTCCTTCCATTATTTGTCTCAAAGGCCAAAATTTTTCTAAAAAATATTTCATGAAAAATGCAACATTTATATAATTGTAATCAATCATCTATTTCTATCACATATTGTATCTTTTGTAGTAAAAACCACATTATAGTTAACTTTGTAACCATATGCAAAACAATTCCCTAGCATTGATTCTACATGTCCAAATAGTTATGATGTCAAAACTTTCCAACCAAATCTTCGTCATTCTTGAGTGATATTTTTCCAGTTTTCTTTCTCTTTTTCCATAGCACATCTTCAAATATGTTATTTAGACAACCTTGGCAACTAGTTAGTTTTATGTGAAAGAGCATGGTGTGGTGGCTTGAAAGAATATGAGTCATCTTTGAGGTCATGTGACTTAGTCTTTAAATTTATTTATTTAATCTAATTAAGAAGTAAAAATACCCACTTCCTAAACTAACTTAGGAAGGTAAGGATTAGATAAATAATCTCTGTTAATCACTAAGCTCTACTGGAACCTCAGAAACATTCAGGGGGTGGTAGCTGGTATTAATATTTTTCCAGGACAAACTTGTCCTACTACAGCCTCTCTTGAAGACGTAGCCATAGAAGTAATATTTGACTCTGTGTGACCCATACTTCAACTTCACTTATTGCTAATTAGGTCAAATATAAATTCTATACCTAATGGTAGCTAGTCTGTAAGCTTATATAAAGTTATGTATTAAAAATAATTGATCAAGCGGCAACAGCCTTTCTGCCCACCTGTGAACTGTGACCCTGTTAGTGCCTCTTGGCTGATTTTCTCCCGATGCAGCGCATCACAGGCCACTCTCCTCCCAAGCCTGCCCACCTTTGACTATGTAGGCCTCTCATTTAGCAAAACCTGTCTCTTCTGTGGGTGGCCCTTTCTGCCCACTGTCTATGCAAGTATCCTTTAGTCCCCTCTCCCTTTTAAAATAAACCTGCCCTTTGGATATATGTAAAAAATAATTGATCAAACAGTGGCCAAGTAGGGCTAATCACATTGTCATTCTTGAAAATCTGACAGAGATAATCCTGTCAGTGGTACACAGCAATATACCACAGGAAAGGATTTTCTTTATTAGGAAAGTGCTGCCAGGTGGAGAGTTGGACCTACAGGAAATAAATGGTAAATAAGTAAGTAAATCTAAAAGACTGATTTCTTTCTCATTTTTTATCTCTCTTAAAGATAATTGTTTTGTTTACACCAAAAACAGTAGCAGGTGTAAGGTGAGTCTTACAACATGTAGAATGAGAACAAATGTACAGTAACGTGACAACTTATATTGGACAAGTAAGTAAAATTATATTGCTATAAAGTTATTACATTTTTAAAGTGGAAAAATATCAGGTGGGAAATGAAAAGTCTGAAATGGAAAGTAGGAAGTATGAATTATATAGTATAGTGTGAAATGGTGCAATATTGATTTCAGTTGTTTTTTGACGTTAATGAGACAATTTATTACCTGGAACAATTACTAAAAATACAATAAATTAATAAAATAAGTGTGGGGCCTCCCTGGTGGCACAGCGGTTAGGCGCTGCGCTGTGGAGCTGTCGGCAGCAGTGACGCGAGTTCCGATGCGAGTTCGAGCCCCAGCCAGGGAGATTCCCACATGGCGCAGCAGACCTCTCCTGCCTCACCCGCTGCCCCCTCAGCAGTGTATTTCCTTCCAACTGCCTGTTCTGCTCCCTGCTCTGTCTCTGGTGAATCCTCTCGCTGCCCCACACCGCTGGCCTGTACCCCAGCTTGTATGCGTAAATAAATAAATCTTCCAAAAAATTAAAATAGAATAACTGTAATGCTACAGTAACCACTTAAAAATAAAGATACATATAACTAAAAAATCAATAGAGGAAATAAATGGAATAGCTAAAAGTATTTGAATACTCCAAAAAGACAAGAAAAGAAGAGCAGAGGAGCAAAAGCACAAAATCTCTCTCTCTCTCACACACACACACACACACACACACACAGTGGACTTAAACCAAACCAGGTTAATAATATTGAATTCAAATAAATTTAAGACAAGTTAAAAATCATAAAAAACCCAACTACAGTTTGTTCAAAAAACAAGTATATTAAATACAAAGACACAATTAAAAGTAAAAGAATAGAGAAAGACATGATGTGTAAACAGTAAAGACAGGAAATCTAGGGTTACTATATAAATATTTACATTAATAAAAATGTTAGCATCAGATGTAAAGCAAAGATATTTAATAGTCATAAAGATACTTAGTGATAAAAATGGCAGTTTGTTAGTAAGATACAGCAATTCTAAATATAATTATATAATAAGAGTTAATGACAATTGATGAAGCAAAAAACAAACTATACAACTAAAGAAAAATAACCACTGCACAATAAGAACATTTAATACCTCATTCTCAGTAATTGATAGAGCAAATAACAGACAAAAATCTGTAGATATATAGCATCTTACCAGTACTATTAACCGATGTCTCTGAATTAGTATTTATAGAAAAATTTTTTAAAAAAAGAAATCCTGAAAAATACACTCCTAAATAGCCAATGATTCAGAGATTTAAAAAATATTTTAAAGTGAATGATAATGAAAACAAAATAAATCAGAATGAATGGGATACAGCTAAAATAGTCTTTAGTGGTAAACTTGTATCTTTATATATCTGTAATAGATTAGAAAAAGATTTATAATTAGTTGTATAAATTATCACCTTAAGCCAGGAAAGTAATTCAACTTGATGGTGCACCTAGTAGTATTCCTAAGGTTATGCTTTATCTAAGATCACGGCAAGACTGTAGGCTCCTCCACTTTTATTCATCAATGTAATTCAATTCTAACCATTGCAATAAAGAAAAATAAATAAAAGATGTAAATATAGGAAAGAAAGAGTTAAAATTCTCTCCACTTGTAGATGACAGGATATTCTACATAGAAAAATCCCTGAGTAACCTATAAATAAACTAAATGAATAATCCATGAAGAAGCTTACTAAAACTAAAACATTTCTATGTACTAGCAATAATTGAAAATAAAATTGCAATACCATTTAAAATAACATAGATGTATGTATAAATATATATGTAAATATGTATTTGTGTGTATATATGTGTGTATGTATGTATATATATATACACACAGAGAGACAGACAGAACGTCTGAGTGCACATCTTAGGGCAGACAACAACTTTAAAAGGTACTAATTATAGAAGAAATATATAGCAGCCTTTAGCAATAGGCGAGAACTTGATTATCTCTAAAGCTACAACAGGGAATGTTTTTAAAAGTCTTCTCACCGCACTAGTTCTTCTGATGGACAGGAGTTGGTACTATGGGAAAATACAGGGTTTTCTTCCAATTGGTGAATGTGTGAAAATGATGCTGATCCTTAAAAAATGCACGTCCAAGTTGCGGACCTTCTAACCCTATGGCCAGTCCTTATCTCCACCTTTGTTTCTCTCAATTAGTCAGAAACAGTCAAATATTTCTCCCTCAATTCTGGGACAAGATTCTGTCGTAGAGAGGGTGTCAAGGATCAGCTGTTGTGTCCTTGTTCATCCAACCCACAGTTCTTGGAGGTCACTTTTTGATTACGTACTTCAAGTGTTGGGGATATTATCTGAAACAAGATAGAGTTCTCCCCTTAATTCGGGAATGAGGTGAGAAAACAAGCAACTGCAGCTATTAACAATTATGGAATAAGCAATAGAGCATGAAGAATAGAGAGTGCTTAGGAAGAACAGCCCACCTCTGAGTGGTGAGGATGGGTGTCCGTGAAGTGACATTTAGGTGTTAGATGGTGATGGGAGTTGGGTAGATGAAATAGATTCATCTGTCCTGCGACATAACAAAATATGACACATGGATGATCCACCCCTGGCTTCCTATGTAGATTTTTCTCTGTTGGTATTTTGTGTCAGTTATTTAAGAAGAGATTTCTGTTTGTTCTATCTTTCCCTGGAAGTTTTAAGACAATGCCATTTAATTTTTGTAAATAAATCCATCAACAATTATCTGTATAACCAAAGAAACCATATTTATCCCTTTAATGGCTTCTTTGAAGAAGATCTTATAAGCAGCAATGTCTTCAGGATGTTTCATTTTTGTTTACTCCTTTCTTTTGTTTTCTTTACTTCCTGTCTTACTAAGTATGCATTGTTTTGGTGTTACATTGGCCATCTGTTCAATACTAGACAGTAAAAGCAACTAACAAATACATATTGACTATCATAATTGTCCTATGTGAACAATATCTTCCTAGGACCTCGTAAAGCACATAATTTTCTGCTTTTTTTCATAAATGGATGTTCTTTCAAGCAAAAGTCACTGAGAATTGAAAAGATTTATGTTCATTACCTATTCTAAACCATGTTTCTTCCTCCAAATGATTTCACATCAAATCTAGTTCTAGTGGAATTCAAAACCTGTCTGAATTATAACGCCTAACAGTAAAACTTTATCTCTACCTGAAGAAAAAAGCTGTCATAAACCTTTCACCATTCCTTAGGAAAGGGTATATGTTGAAAACATACCTGTCTATTGAATACTAACTTATTCTCGGGAGCAGGATTATGCTGGTAATATGGAGGTGAAACAGGCAGTCATAATCTCTGCTCTCAGGGAACATGCATTCTACCTAAAGGAAACAACATTAACTAAATGGCTAATGATATGCTTTTAATATGCACACACATACTTATTTACATATACGGAATTTTTATTTGAATCTCTCTCCCTTTCATCCATTTATCTTACCAAGGACACGTAATGTGTCCTTTTCTAGTCACCAGATATCACTGTGGTTTTCCAGCATAAAATCAGGGAGATGGTTACCTATACAAGCATCCTCTGCATAGTGGATATATGATACAGAACCAGAGAGCTGGTTTTGCTTTGAGGCAAGAAGTGAATGATACTGCTTATCTATAAAGTAAAGGTGAAATCAAATACCTTCTGGGGTTTGTTGTTTATGCAGACAGTAAAATACATATCTCACAAATAGAGAGCTATATACCAGGTGTCAGGGTCTGTCTGAAGTTATTTCAGTAAGGATGTCACCTTTGAAAATCAAGGGCAATTGGTGTAATCACTTAATCAAGCTTCTGAGAATTCTCTTTCCAGGAACCATATAGCTTGTGCATAAATTAAACAGATGAGTTTTATGGGGAATGCAGGTGCCACTCCATCCTCTCAAGCTCTGTAATTTAGTAGATCCCTTTTGTATTAAACAGAATTTTCAAGCATCTCAACTTCATTCAGACCAGGATTTAGTTTTAACCAATGTAAAAACCATTAGGGTCTTTTCCAACTATTCAAGTTAGAGAATCAAGTGTAGACTCTCTGATAAGTACCCTTTGATAAATTATGTCTCTCTTTCTTCCTGGACTGACAACCTCAGGACACACACACACACACACTCACTCACACACACACACACACACACACACACACACACACTCACCTTCTTTTTGCTGATGTAATTTAAAAATAGCTTAATATTATACTTTGTAAGTGGAACTCCTGTTGGATTGACTTTGTAATTGTCCCCAACTCCAATTCCATTTCCTTGGCATGCTAGGATTTCACTCAGGTTTATACTAAAGAAAGGCAGTAGAGGTAGATGATAGGAGAATAGATCTTTCAAGGCAACTACCTCAGACAAGGTAACTACAGGTACAGCAATCAAAGAAAGGTCAGTAGAGTGTGGGGCACAGGAATTCTTCCAAATGTCATTGCATACAGACACTTGTCATCATTACAATTCTTGGGACCACCCATTCTCCCCGTCAATCCCTTTGGTTTTAGGCCATGAATTTACACTAATTGTAACTTAAGTATCCACAGGATTAGATTTCACAACTGATGTTTTAATATATAAATCCAGCAACTTGTTCCAGGAACAAGAAGTTTTTTTGTTTTGTAAAACCATTATAGAAACTCTTGTTCTCTCAGACTATGCCTTGAGCTAAGCATTTAAATCACTAAACCTCTGCTTTCCTTTCATTATGCTGACAGTTATACATAGCTCACCACACATTCTTTGTATTTCTGATTCCCATGTGGACCATGATGTACTTTCACCGGGCTCTTCTTTTCATTTAACCACAGATCATAATTTAACCCCAGGTTATAATGTAGGTAACACTTCACCAGTGACTACTGTGAACTTGTAGTATATTGTTCTCTTCAAACAACCAGGTCAGTTAACAGATCCCAGATTCCCTTCCTTCATAACCTGCAAATACGTCAAGCACCAAATACAGAATAATCCATGGTTCAAGAGCAGATAGAAGAAATCATCCTTATTATGTTATGGAGAAGAAATAATGTAGAAAACTAGTGCTTACAAAAGTCATTAGAATTGTTAGAGGAGCAGGCCATGTATACATAAAGTCTCAAGGAACAGGTAGATTTTGAATCTTTTTAACTTCTGCCTATGATGGAAATTCTAGAAAGAAATATGAACATATGATGAGCAGGCTAGAACATTTTTTATCAGGTTGAGTAAAGTATCAAATGTAGAACCTGGCCCACAGAAAGTGTTCCATAAAATTTTATGCTTGCCTTTTAAAAAAAAAAATTCTTTTTTTGGCTTGGTTTAAACACCATTTCCTTAGGTCATTTCTGTCCATTAGAATTAGGTTAAAGTCCCTGGTTTTGTGCTCCCTGTATAGTTTTAAACTCTTATCTCACTTATAATTACACTGTAAAATCTCCATGAAAGCAGGAATAAATATATCTTTTTATAATACAGTGTCACTAGGACCTTGAATGGTGCTTAACTAATAACAAATGTCAGTAAATGATTACGAATTTAAGAACTGAATTGACAAGGCTCTGTTGCCTGTTTTCTTAAAGGGATGAAACATCAATGTCCGTTTCCTTGTTTCATAATACCTTATTAAAAAGATAGATACATAGTTAGGAAAATTTATTAAAGCCTTTTTTTAAAATTTATACATACAAGCTGGGGTACAGGCCAGAGGCATGGGGCGGCGAGAGGGTTCACCAGAGCCAGAGCGGGGAGCAAAACAAGCAGATCAGAAATACACTGCTGAGGGGAGCAGCCGGTGAGGCAGGAGAGGTCTGCCGCGCCATGTGGGACACTCCCTGGCCGGGCGTCGAACTCATGTCGCCGCTGCCGACAGCTCAGCTCCACAGCGCAGTGCTTAACCTCTGCGCCACCGGGGAGGCCCAGGAAAATTTATTTTTAAAATCAGCCTAGCTTCTTTCTATTTGAGTTGAATTATCAAAATGAGATTGCAAAAATGGAGTGTTATGACATTTCATGTATAGTACATGTGAAATAGCCTAAATCTTGGTCCTAATTTCCCAAAACCCCATTCAGTTTTCTAGCTCCATAATATTTCTTGGTGATGAATTTATCACAATAACACATTCTTAAGTCACATTTGCCATCGCTGAAATTCCACTTTTGTTTTTTCAGTTTGGATTAATGCCATTAGCACTTAACCTTTAACTTTTCCCATCAACTAGAGAACTGCCTGGCTCAGATTATCTCCTTTACTCCTCTCATCTCTCCCATTTTCTGGGAATGGCTGGAATAGCAAATATGGAACTCAGGGCCATTTCTCCTGGTAGATGACCACCCTTCATGGTCATCTTGCTGCTCACAGTTTATCACTCTTAGATGGACAACTAATAAAACTGGTATTTTTAAAGCTATATTTTAATTTTTTTAAATGTATTTTAACATTATTTTGGAATAATTTGAAATTAATGGGGGGTTGTGAATATAGTATAGTGCATTCCTATATGTCCTTCACCCAGGTTCCCTATGGTTAACATCTTGAATTTGCTAAAACTAACAAATTAGCATTGGTATATAACTATAACTAAACTCCAGATTTCTCTCATTTTTTAAAAGATTTATTTATTTATGCATACAAGCTGGGATGTAGGTCAGAGGTGTGGGGGAGTGAGAAGGTTCACCGGAGACAGAGTGAGGAGCAAACCAGGCAGATTGACTGAAATATACCGCTGAGGGGAGCAGTGGGTGAGACAGGAGAGGTCTGCTGTGCCATGTGGGAAGCTCTTTGCTGGGGGTCAAACGTGCTGCAAACTCGTGGCTCCAGATAGCTTCATAGTGCTGTGACTTAACCTACTGCGCCACCAGGGAGGCTCCAGATTTCTCTCAATTTTAAAGCAATATCCTCATTCTATTCTAGGATATCATGACTGGAGTTAGTTGTCACATGTTCTTGGTCTCCTTTATTCTGTGACAATTTTCCTAGTCTTCCCCTGTTATTTAGAACTATCATTTTTAAGGAGTAGTTGTCAGACATTTTGTTGGATATTCCTCAGTTTGGGTTTGTCTGATACTTTTCTCATGATCGGACTAGAATTGGAAATAATAGAATTTGGAAATAACTCCACAGAGGTGAGCTGCCTTCCTTATCACTTCACATCAGTCAATACATGATGTCCGTCTCACAGCACTGGTGATGTTATCTTTCATCACTTGATTAAAATTATGTCTGCTAGGATTTTCCACTGGAAAGCTGCTACTTTCCTTTTTCTATAATCTTACTCTTTGGGAACAAGTCACTAAATTATCTGGGAATTTTCAAGCCCAAACAAATGGAATACATTCAGTCCTTCTTTAATGGAGGGGTCGTAGGATGGTGCAGATCACAGAGGAAGCCACTCTGTAAGATGGGAACATAAAGCTGACAACAGAGTGAGGTTGGTGAGAAATCAACAAAAATCATGAAAGTATTTCACCCTCTAAGGCTCAGGGAAGCCATCTGCCTCCTACAAGTTATATTTTATACCAACTTTGTGCCAGAAAATCTCCCTTTTCATCTAAACCGGCTTAGTTGGGTTACTATATGTACCACCAAAATGTAACAGACCACCTCATTGGATTGCTATAAGAAATAAATGATAACTAATATGTAAAGTGAGTATTGAATGAAAAAAACAAACATGGAAGTACCAATAAGTGTTGGATATTGTTATTCTTAGTTAATGCAGACTAGTCTTTTAAATTCATTTATTCAAGTGTATCATGTCAATAAATTAATGGTCACAAATGTCTTGTTAATACTTTAGACTCTGAGATCATACATTAAAACCGTGTTATTGTAGCATTGGACTCAATGAAAAGGTAAAAGAGTTACAGCTGTATCAAGACCTTACTTAATATACAATAACTAAATCATGTATGTGTTAGATTTAGAAGCTAGAAAAGAGC
The DNA here is from genome assembly GCA_004024925.1 of Scalopus aquaticus. Classification (NCBI taxonomy): domain Eukaryota; kingdom Metazoa; phylum Chordata; class Mammalia; order Eulipotyphla; family Talpidae; genus Scalopus; species Scalopus aquaticus. Next base: position 9,881 of record PVIJ01021022.1, on the reverse strand, counting down.
AATCTGATATTTGAAGTATGTAATTATCCACAATCTTCTTCCCTGAGGAAAGGGCTATCAGTGCTAAGTCTCTTAGTCAAGAAGTATCTTTGATTCAGGAATACTGTGAGCATCCTTAAAGTCCCATCCTTAGTGTCCCATGACTGGAGCAGTTTTAGCCTTGAAGAACAAAGAGAGGAGGACATGTACATTAATATCTTTCGTTCACTTCATTAGTTGATCTGTTATGACACTTATCTGTAGTCATGAGATGAAAGAATAATTTGGGCATTAGTGACTTTGAATTACTCCCATTTAATTCTCCATAGTAATTTTTTTTATGATGGGAAAATAGCTATCAAGAAGACAAGCTTTTAATAGCTCTTCACTGAAGCCATCTTGATATTTCCTTTTCTTTTAAAGAACCCATTTATGAATTGCTTCATATTCTTAATTTAGTTCTGACTTTCTAAAAGCAAATTTGGTATAAAAGGAGTCTAGTGGAGCTACAGCCCTGTGCCCAAGTATCTGAAATAGGCTGCCTCTATATAATAGAAGCAGATTGTGCTAAGTGGTCAGTGGCAATATCTGGAAAAATTAGAGATGCTTAACAGTGTGGCAGAGATCATACGGAAGGAATTCCAGGTTAGAAGAGTTGGTATTAAAAAAAAAAGGAAGGAAAAGTGTCTATATAGAGATATCCACAAATAAAATGATAAAAGTGACAGCCTGTATTCCTTGTCCTCCCACCTCCAACATCTACTCCCTCCATCTCTTCTCCACACTTGGAAACCTCGGAAACCAGGTGACATAATATAGCCCATGAGTCTTCCTGTTTCAGATGTAAATATCCCCCTTCTCTTTATAATCCATAAATGCCTCAGTAAGCATGAATTGAGCACTGAAGATAGAAATGTACACACAAATACACTTGCCATAGTCCTTTGTCCTCTCTGAACTTGCAATGCAGTGGGGGAAGAAAAGTAAGTAAATAGAGAACTAAAAGAATGGGAGAGTAGTGTAAGAGAATAACAAAGAACTAAAGTAAGGAAAAGGAGAACGAGGAGAAGAAAAATAACTCGAGGTGTGGAATAAGAAGGTCCAGTATGACAAAAGCAAAGGGAAGACCACTGCAAAAAAGAAGAAGACCACGTGCAAAAAAGTCAAGGAGAACGATTAAGAAAAAAGACCCTAGATTTGATGATTTTTAATAGATCTATAATATGTAATTTAGATGAAGTGACTCATGGATTACATTTATTCAACAATATTAATAGAGGGAAAATGTGAATACCATGGATTTGGGGATAAGATAAAAGGAATGATAATATTTATTTAACTAATTCTAGCAGTGATCCATATGAAAGACAGAATATATTTATTAAAGGAACAGTAGCATCTCCCTCTCCCTTTACCCTCCATCTATGTTCAGATTTAGGGGCAAAAGAGAAAAAGTCCACTTTTTAGATTACCTAATGGTTTACATAATGGTCAGGGATGCTGTATCCAAAAAGAAAGAATGGGTTTTAAGAATATGGACTAGAACATGGCAAGTATTCTTTCCCTGTGGAAACAGATTGTGAACTAGAGGCCTCAGCTGGTTGGAGGCTCATTAGATGACTTTAATGAGTGGCATCACCTTGGAGTTCTAGCAGTGATCCATATGGAAGTAACCAGGGCTTTGAAATAAAGATGAAAAGGCCACAAAGAGGGGATGAACTGCTACCCTTAGGCAGACAAATCAAAGCATCTGAGCCAAAAAAGTGATAGGAAAAACCACTTCAAAGCATTATTATTCTTTTACTCATTTCTCAATAACTCAAACCAGCAGATGCAGCCCCCAGGGGACTGCTGTCCCTTTTTGTCCAAGGGGAAGCAGGCTAGTCTGGCTGTGGTGGATAGCTTTTATTTCTACCTTGCAAGCATTCCAGCTCTCTTCCATGAGCCGTATAGCTCCTTCTCTTTTGAGAAGGTATCTCCCCCAAGATGCACAGGTAAACTGACTCAAGACAGCTAAGCTGAGTCTGTCCAAAGACTGATGTGCTCATCAGAGTGTGAGGTTTGCTTTTTCTGTAAGATGGAAAACCTGATCATCTGTGTAGGGCAGGCACTGCTCTATGGGCACAGCCCCATGGAGAGTGAAGCCAACATCCAGAGCAATGCTGAAAGAAGTGAGCAAGAGAGAAACATTCTTGCTGATGTTAAGCTGTGGGTTAGGCATCATTCCTTTTCTCTGTTTGCCCAAGTTAGTTAGAGTTGGGTTTCTGTCACGTGCTAGTAACAATCTTGAATGCAGTGTTTTCAAACTATATCTTAAATAAGAAATAAAAAAGTCTTAACTTTGAAATCAAAATTTGTTCCTGCTTCATGATTAGGCCTAGTGTATATGCTGTAGAACGAAGATATTCAGACAGTCATACCCACCCTAAGATTCATTACTTAGAAAGGAAGAAACAAAACAATGGGGATGAAGATAAAGTGTATTTTTCATCTTCTTTCACTACCTACAGAAAGGAATTGGTGTGTTGCTTTCATACTTGAGGGAATTCCATTTTGATCTTTCCAATTGAATCACCCACAGAAAATTAGTAAAATGGTGTTGTCATTATAAAGTGGCTCTAGTCTTAGAGAGGATATCTGTTGGAGACATTCTGGAAGTAGATGGAATGAAGGAACTGGAGACTACAAGTAAAAAATCAAACATTAATTGATCGTCTATTTTGATCTGGAGATGGCACTAAACTGGAAGTGGGAAGGAAAAGGGGCAACTTGACCCAATTATAGGCACATTGCTACATCTCTGTGAAAACGAATACCTACCTTAATTACAGTGCTATTAGCAAACCTCGCTAATGTACAGTAGTGGCAAAAGAAAGCAGCCTTCATAAAGAATCTAAACCCTGAGATAATGCAAAATTCATTCCAAGCAAATGCATTGCTCTTAGAAGAATCTCAGTAAATTATTTCAGAGTGAAGATAAAAATTGAAACAGCCATTTTCAACAGAAAAAAACAAAAAACAAAAAACAAAACGTAAATCATGTATACCCAGAAAGAAATTTGGGGGAGAATAATGAACAAAATCGGTAATCACCTCTTATCAATTATTAGCACTCCACAAAGAATCATTCCTAAATGTCTTCAGCACTTACCTCAGGGAAAGCTATTGTTTCAGGGCATTAGGTTATATGGAAACCGTGGAAGTTTCTAATCTGGCAGACTCAGAAACGAGCATCTCTGAATTCCAGTGTCCTCATCTGAAAAACAAGAATAATGATGATTCTCTTGTGGGGTGGTTGTGGGGGTGAATGAAGTAAGATGGTAATTTGACCTAGGAAAATTTTTAAAAATTACATAATCGGGAATTAAGGTAGAATTTGTGAATATCGGTAGTCTGGAAATAGCTAATTTGCATGTATGGTCGTTTTGAGAGAGCTGAGGCTGAAAAGTGTTTGCTAGAAGGTTAGGAGACCTAGGACCCACTTTGGCACGAACTGGACAAAATAACCGACCCCTCTTTCCTCAAGGTCACCAAAAGGCCACGTTCCAGTTCAAGTGTCAACATTTATTCACTAACAGTTTATGCCCCTCCTCGCTGCTCCTAGCAAATTAGAGACCGGGCTGGAGGATGCAAAGTGGAATTTGATCGTGGGGAAAAGAGAATCGTTCAAATAACCACAAAATCACCCAGGTAGCGGTGGTGGGGTGCCTATACAAAATCCTGCAGAATGAGGCGTTATAAATTCCCAGTAAAGACTAAAATTTGGGAACCCTTTCTAGAGCCTTCTTCCACCTGCCAGCTCAGCACCATCTTTGATCCCTCTGGGCTGTTGAATGTCGCTTTCCTTTCCACCTTTTGCTTTTCAGCAAAACCAAGTATCAAACAAAACAAAACAAAAATCCAAACAAACAAACGAACAAAAAAACCATACTATTTTTTGTTTCTCTAGAAATCTTAGCCAGTTTCATTGTGGCGGAGTTTTTCATCGCCTTAACCCAACTTTCTTTCCCTTTTCTGGTAGGAACCCGAAATTAGGGCTGTGGAGCCAGGGCGAGGCTGAGATCAGGGGCCCCCAAACGCGGCAGCCTCGTCTAAGTTGCAGTAAAACCCGCGGATGCGGGAGGGGAGTTGCAGTTGCCCCCCGGGGTGTGATTCGGTGCCCCGGCAGGAACTTAGCCCGAAGCGCGCTCAGCTCCCAAGTCCCCAGTCCCCGGCGGCAGGGCCGCGCACGGAGGGGCGCTGTAAGCCTCAGCCTGGCTTCCGCAGGAGCTATTTTTAGCGGCCTCCGGGTTGGTAGCCTCCGGCTTCGCGGCGCCCCCGCCACTGCTCGCTCTTGGTAGCGTCCACGCGGGCAAGTCCTGAAACTGAGCATGTCTGCAAGCGCTCGGCGGCCTCGGCGGCGGCGGGGGCAGAGCTGGGCTGCGTCAGGCTGAGCCCATTCACCGCGCGGCCGCAGGAGCGCAGCGCCACCCAGCCCCGCCGAGAGGGGCGCCCTCGCAGCCGCGGGGCCCGGCGTCGCTCTCCGCAGCCCCCTCCTGGCGACCCGCAAGTAAGTTTGCGAGGCGGTTGGGCGTTGGGGCGAGTACTTAGCGCCCGGGGGAGCTTAGGCTGGCAGGTGGGAGGCGCGGTTGGTGCCCAGAGAGCTGGCTGATCGCCGCCCCCCTCTGCCCGGCGCCTGGGCGAGCCTCTTGGCCAATTTGAAGCGGGTAGCTGCCGGGATGCTGGAGCAGCGAGGAGCAGCAAAGCCAGAGGGCAGAACTGACTCTGGCGGAGATCTTAGGGGCCGACGTAGGGAAAGGGAAGGACCGTACGGCCAGGGAGAGGACCCGCAGGCCGGGAGCGGACTGGTGCGGCTAGGGGAGATTGGGTTTGGGATGCGGGCGCCTAGGGCGCCTAGCGGAGAACAGCCGCAGAGGGGAAGTGGGTGTCTCCCGGGGGTAGGGCGGGTGCCGTGTGAGGGGCATGGTAGAGGGTGAGCGTGTCGGGGCCCGGGCGACTGTAGGGAAGGTGGGTGGAAAGTGGGACGCGTGGAAAGCGGATTTGAACGAGAGCAAAGGAAGCCGGTGGAAGGATCTGTGAGTTCCAGGGAACTAGTGGACTCGGATAATTTGGGGGCAGCAGTACCAGGTTGGGGCAGCAGTACCAGGTTAGGGCAAGATAATGCTGGAGAGAGGCAGCCTTGAATAGAAGTCTTCGGAGGGAATACGGAGGCCACATGGTGGGGGCCGGCTGGAGAAAGGATGGATGCAGAAAGTGGCTTGTAAGGGCCAGTTGGGGAATTGCTGAGGGATTCGGTGATGGGGAGGAGGGGAGCGGTGCTGAAAGGAGAGGAGGAACTGAGCTGCTGGTGGAACCAGAAGGTTCAGGAAAGGGTTGGAGGTTTTTTTGCGGCACCTTGAGTAAGTGACTTAGTAGCGGTCTTCTGAGGTTCACTTGCACTCCAGGTTCCTCTTACACCATCTACCTGGCTTGGTCGCAGGACGGCTCGCTCAAGCCAAGCTTGTTGGCGATTTGGAGAGATGAGGCAGCCCGGAAGGTAATGATTTACAGGGGAACTGCTGGGGCGTCCTTAAGTGGTACCTGACACCCACGGGAGTGCAGTGTAGGGTCTGTGTGTGTGTGTGTTGCAGGAGGGCGGAGTTCAGGCGGAGTGTTGTCAGTTCTAGGCCACTGTTACGCCTCGGAGGTGCGGTGTTGGAGCAGTCAAGTCAGGCAGAAGTCTGCGGCGTGCAACTCGCGACGGGGCATGTGAGTGTGCATGTGTGCGCGCGCCTGTGTGCGTGTTGCCAGCTGGGGGTCTGCATGTTGCTGCAGTCTGGCCCCATGGGTAGATGACCCAGGGTTCCACAGGCGGCTCGGGGAGGGGATTAAGGGAAACGGGAAACGTGCTTTCCTGCATCCCTTGCGCCTCCTTTCCCAGGGTCACATTCTTTGCCCGTTCAATGATGCTGCTCTCTAACCTCTCCCCCAACCCCCTGCGCACCTCAAATCTGACGCTGCTCTTGTTATTCAATTCAGTCGCCCTAGAACTCTACTGTCCTCCTCTGGGCCTGGGGGGAGGGCGGGAATCCTAGGCATCCCCATGCTTAGAGGGGCATCACTCCGGGGATCCGCAGTTCACTCTGTTGCCCTGGCAGGTGGCATGGTGGTGGCGCCCGCATGACTTGGGAAGCTCAGTGGCTTCAAGTGGCCATTTGAACTGAGAAGCCTGATAGAGTGACCGGCTCTCCGAAATGGGGGGAGGTCTCGCCCGAGTTCTTCACATGTAAATGTAATTTGAAAAGGTAAAAACCACATTACTAGAATAAACAAGCATCTAGTGCAAAAAGCTTTAAGCAAAACACGCCTCTCTGACTGGCAGAGATTTCAGCCACCAACTGCAAGAAGGGAAGAAGCTTCCACAGTGTTCAGGATTGGAAACTGGAGGGGGGCGGGGCGGGAGTTGTCACCATGTCCTCAGCTTCTCAGACTCCATCCGGCTTCCTGCGTTCTGTCCTTGCTGCCATTTTTTAAGAGAGACTCCCAGATTCGGGAAATGAGTATGAATGCGACTCTGGACGGCTGTGCCATCTGTGGAAGGACTCACAGAAGAGGGAGCAAGAACAGTACCTGCTCTCTGCAGGTGTCTACGAGGGCTGGTCTGGGAGATTGTGTGTGCAACCCTCAGAGATTTCTGTACATCCAAATTGCGCTGAGGGAGACTCAGATGAAGGGAAGTGAGAACTCTGAAAAAGTGATGAGGCGCCTGGCATGGATTGTCTTGCAGGATGATAATCACACCAGTGGAGGGAGGGAGCAGAAAGTAAAGCAAGCCTCTGATGGTCAGAGCTGGCCTGCAACATTCCAGGTGACAGTGATGTGCCCAGCTTCTAGTATGTTAACTATTGAAATGTACCCTTTGAAATACGTAAAAATGGACAGTTTAAAAAAAGACTTAGGCTGTTATATTCTGCTTTACTTTGGGTTTTTTCCCCCATCAGTTATTATTAGATCATGTGGTGAAGGTAAAAATAGATGATTATTTTTGATATTGATTCTTCTTCCAGAGTCAATTTAAATATATCATATGTTTGCCTATACTTCGAGGGTTGAGAAGGGAGTGTTGGACTAGTTGATTAGCGATTAGCGTGTCAAATAAAGGCAGAATTTAGGTGCCTGAAGATCTTAGGAGCATGTGGAGGTGAAGCCTTCCTTTATAGAACATTAAATAGAATATGAAATGAGAAAATGTTTCCTTTCCGACCCCTCACCTCCTGCATTCGAAATATGAAGGATTGGGAATTCCATCTGGTTCCTAACACTGAAATTCTAACTTGACAATTTTCCTGCAGTATTAAACAAGTTAAGGTATGCCTTAGGAAATAGTAGACTCTTTGTAATCCCAAAGTAAAGACATTAAAAAGAGAGTGGTTAAATGCTTTGAGGTGGCAGAAATGCAAGTCAAAGAAATCACAAATCACTTTTCATACTTCAGAGGTGAATCTTACAAATAGATTTAGAACAGTGGTTCTCAGCTGGGGAAATTTTGCCTGCACCCTCGCCCGCACCTCAGGGAACACTGACAGTGTTTAGTGAGGTTTCTAATTGTCACAGCTTGGGGTGGGTGTTGTTATTGACATCTCATGGACAGAGATCAGGGATGTTACTAACTTCCTAAAATGCCCTGACTAATCCCCCACAACAAAGCATAATCCAACCCCAAGTGCCAATAATGCTGAAGGCGAGAAGTCCTGTCTTAGAACAAGACGTGATTAGAATTAAAAGCAATTCCTGTTGAGATGTTTTCAAATATTCCTATCAGAAGTCTATGAAAACCAAGAATCGTTAATATTAAGAGAGAGACTTTCTTTATTAGATGATCCCATGTTTTAAAATCTTGTTTTAAGGAAATAAGTTTCCTTTCAGCAGAGCTTCTTTTCAGCCTTTAAATCCTAAAATACATTAGTAATGCCTGAAAAAATAAACTATATGGTGTTCTTGTGACCCGAGTAATCATTTCTGTTGAAAACAAGTTAAAGCTCTTCTGCAGTTTTTTTTCACTGACCTTGTTTGATAATTGCTTTTTAAAATACATAGTTTTAATTGAAATTAATCTAATTAAAATTACAACTCTACATTTTTCATGTACTGTAAGGGAGAACACAGAGAAGAAGGTTAAGTATTAGCAATCTCATGAAATGCACCAAGATGAAACTTTATTATTTGCAGATCTTTATACAGAAAGGTAAGAATTCACCCCTGTCATTTTCGTGTATCAAGTTTCAATTTAAAATCAACAGAATAGCATGCTTTGAGAAACAAACCATTGAAGCCTATAGCACAATATACTCACTGCCTGTGAGGAGGAAATATAATTTCCCTACACTCATAAATGTAATAAGATCAGGGAACGTTCTAGTCATGCCTGCAAGCAGGAACCTAGTGAAGCTTTGTCATTGCCACACTGAGGCTACAGAAAATAAAGCAATTTGGTGGCCAGTGTTTCTGCCTGCTCTCCCTGCGCACACCCCACCCCCCATTTCCACCTCATCCCTTTTGTTGGGTCGTTGGTTGGTTTCAGAACTCATTCTGAAGGGATCTTCATTAGGGCTGCCTACTTCCCTTCTTGTTCTAATAACAGCTGCCTCAACTCTTGGCCATTATCTCCTTTCAGTCCCTCAGGAATTGATGCAGCAGAAGACTGCATACTTCTTAATCTCTGGGGCACCCACTAATCCCTTCTTTTCTCCTGTGTCTGCAAACACAAACACCTCTTCCCTGCTTCCTAGAGAAAAGAGGAGTGAAACAGAGATTTGTGTCTCTCTTGGAAAAAGGCCATGGGGAAAGCCTTTGATTTCCACAGCCTCCATTTCTTTGTAACTGTGAATGCAGAAATGCAGGTTTGATTTCATTGTTAGTCCAATTGCACATTCTGGCTGTTTAGAAGGCTTCCTCTATCCCAAGGGAGTAGTGGAAGAATAGAGGAAAACAGACCTTCACAGTCAATGCCTTGATATCCGTGCCCTCTCGTTGGATTTGTGAAAACTTAAAAATATGATTTGAATCAGTGATAATCATTATTGTATAAATTCAATTAGCATTTGTAAGGTCAGCCATAGCAGGTTCTGATCTAGGTGCTGGGACTCTGCCTTTGCAACTCAGAGCTGCCTTTGCGTGGCAGCCAGTTTGCAAAACCAAGTTCATTTAGAGCAGTAAGCATTATGTTCTATAAGTGTCTCTAAAAGTATGTAAAAAGAAACACAAGGCAGGTAGGTATTCATTTTCAATAAATTTGGACTAACTAAAGAATTACAGCCTGATTCTTGAAGATACTTAAGAATGCAATTGGAGAAATACAGAAGGCAGACGAAACCTTTGGAGAGGGGAATGAAACTGTTACATGGATTTCTGTATAGAGTCGACAAGGAGGGGGTGAGCAATTGAAGTGAAAGGGGTCAGTTCTCGTCTCCCTTTTCCTTTCTTTAGGGAATGGTTATTGATTTTGCATGTCATCTGAGCAAGGAGAGATGGTTTCTTTTCCTGAAGATACTTGCCGAATGAAAGAAGCAGTTTCATGCTTCTGATAGCAGTAGAAGGCATCAGTGGGATGACTGGTCCTGATGGTTAGAGTGAAGCAGAATTTCAAAGAATTTCTGTCCCAGTAATGTCTGAAGAAAGGCTTTGAACAGATACGTGGCATACCACGTCACTTTTTTTTTTTTTTTTTTTTTTTTTAAAGATTTATTTTTTATTTATACATACAAGCAGGGGTACAGGCCAGAGGTGTGAGGCGGCGAGAGGTTCACCAGACACGGAGCGGGGAGCAGAACAGGCAGATCAGAAATACACTGCTGAGGGGAGCAGCGGGCGAGGCAGGAGAGGTCTGCCGCACCATGTGGGATTCTCCCCGGCCGGGCGTCGAA
>PVIJ01021021.1:0-19372 GCA_004024925.1 Scalopus aquaticus | reverse complement strand
CTCTCAAAAACCCGAGGGCTGGCCTTCCTGCCCCGGGCTGGACGCTAGTGCTTGAGAGCAGGGTCAGAACCCAGAGCCTCTGGCCCTAGTCCTTCCCTTCAGTGGAGGTGCCCTGCCCCCCAGTTGGCTGCAGCGCCTCTGGCTCCTGGCCCCTCCGCCCTGCTAGCAAACTTCATTAAGTTTCATTCTTCCCAGAGGTTTTCAAACTTGAGCTTGCATCAGAACCCCCTGGAGGGCTTGATAAATGCTGATTGCTGGCCCCACCCCAGAGTTTATGATTCTCTGGGTCTGGGGTGGGGCCAAGAATTTGCATTTGTAATGAGCTCCCAGCTGCTCTGCTGACCTGGCCCTGGGACCACACCCCTTCAGGATCACCCATCAGCTTCCAACCCCCTCTTCTAGGCCCCCCTGCCCCAGCCCAGCCTCGGGGACAGCTGTCTGCTCCAGCTTGGGGCTGCCTCCTGGCCTCCCTGCAGGGAGCGCCCTACCCAGCCCCTGCAGACGGGAGACAGGTGTTTACTGCTTTGTTTCTTTGAGGAGGGATTTAGGAAATCGAAAGTTTAGGGAAGGAGAAAAGGGGGTTTATAGAAAACGTTTACAGATGATTTTTAACAGCCTTTGCTCAAGTTTGGTTGGCAGAACTCAGGAAAGGTGAGGCTCCGTTGCTGGATTTCCTTTGACTAGGGTTTTCCGAGCGAAGCTACAAGCTCCCACTCTGGGGGGTGCTGGCTGGCTCTGGCTTCCCGGGTGCTTCACCAGCTTGTAAGAAACAGGAAGAAACCAGAAAACAGAACGAGCCGCTGACACTGAAAAAACAAAATGGAACAAAGAGCCGCTCTGTCCGCGGGAACCAGGACAGGGCGCAGGGCAGCTGGGACGGCCACCAGGCGCTGCCAGTCCCCCGAGGCAGGCGCCAGGTCCCTTATCTACCCACCTGGGGGCTGAGCAGTGCTGAGGGAGCACCTGTGCCTCTGGGGCGTGTTTATCGTCTTTCCAACCCTGGGGGAGCGGAAGGTTGCCCAGGTACCCGTGCGCACACACGCACGCACGTACACAGGCACGCACGCACACAGGCACGCACGCACGTACACAGGCACCGCCTTCCAGCCAGGGCTGGTGCTTGTCGCCTTCACTGGACAATTCAGAACCCCCGAGCTCACGCTCCTGACTGCCTACACACAGGCCCAGAGCCGGCTCTGGGGGACTCCAGGCAGTACCTGGGCCCTGCGGGGACCCTGGTCTGAGCTCTTGGAAAGTGCTTCCCAGTGCTAAGTCCTGTGTGTGCTCCTAGCTGGAAAGTCAAGGACAGTCCCCTCCACTGTCCTTCCCTGTCTACCTTCGAATAGACAGTTGCTTCTCTCAGGGCCCTTAAGCTTGAGCGAGGGCAGAGCCAGCCCCTGCCCCGGGCAGGACAGGCGTCCAGGCGGCGGAGCAGCCCGGAGCAGCTGTTTCCTCCTCCCGTCCCCTGCCCGGCTCCTGGGAGGCCGCTTCGGGTCTGTGTGTTGTTCCCCAGCCCCCGCTCCACCTCGCTCAGGTGCAGGGTGCTGTGGGCTGCTGGTGGCCCCAGCAAGGCCTTCTCTTCGAAGGCGTGGGGCAGGCACGCTGTGGATAGAGTGACGCTGCAGCAGAGGGACTCGCCCCTTTCAGCCTCCCACCCCTCACTCTGCAAGTGAATTCAGGATGCAAAGTGTCTAAAGAAAGAGAATCTTCAGGGGAGAAAAATGTCCTCTCTTGTCTGCTCCCCAGCTGCCTCTCCCCTGCGCTGAGCTCCGCTCCTGTCCAGTCCCGTCGGGCCCTGCCCCCTGGATGGAGGGACCTGAGGCCGGACAGTGCCAGGGGCCCTGTTCCGTCCTCTGGGCAGAAGCCCTTCAGGACGGGGGCAGCCGAGCAGCACGCTGGCAGATTTCTCCAGACCTACACTCAGGAGCCTCTTGCTGCCAGTCTCACCCTCGGGCCCTCTTTAGGTGTCCGAAACCACGCGGACGATGGAGGTGGACCTAGAGCAGCACCTGGCCCGGCTCAGTGAGATCCTCGCCTCCCGGGGGGATTACATCCAGACGCTCAAGTTCACGCAGCAGATGGCGGGCAGCATCATGGCCCAGCTGGCCGTCGTGCCCGTGTGGAAGGACGTCACCGACGCGCTGACCCAGCTGACCCAGCAGACGGCCCAAGTGGAATACTACAGGTGAGGGGCCGGCGGGGCCACCCCCTTCAGCCACGCCTGCGCAGTGGGCCCTGCGGGATGTGCCTCTGGAAGCAGCATCCAAAATCGGGGCACAGGAGAACTCTTGGGGGGGGGACATGTGTTCCCTGCATCTCCGGGCTCAGCAGCATGGGCGGGGCGGCGGGAGGCGGCGGCCTCTGCAGCTGGGACTTAGCAAGTCCAGAGATACCCCCCGGCCTCACCTACTAGCGCCTCAGTGATGGGGTGCTGGGGGCACTTAGATGTGCACACTGATATCTGTCACCTAACCTTTGGGGTCCTTGCCTCCCCATCTCCCAAACTCCCTCCTAGGTGGGCATTGGACACAGGACAGGGGATCAGGGGCAGGCTGCCCCCCGACTCCCAGGGCAGGGTCAGTGAAGGGGGCATGTAGGAGGCGCCCTGCTCAAGGGCTGATCACGCTTGCTGTGCGCCCAGGCCGGGCACATGAGCTGTGAAGGGCAACCATCAGCTCTTTGCAGCCTCCTCCCCGTCTCTCGACTGCCCGTCAGCACAGATCAGAGGCTTTCGCCCAGTGTCGCCATCATTTATTCTGGCTCTCCGGGGTCATTTCCCCTTTGTGAGAAAGTCCCATCCCAGGCCGAGTCCAGAGAAACCCTCCTTTGGGCAGCGGCTGCTGTCGGGGCTCCAGAGGCCTGCCCGAGGCCACCTGGGCTCTGGACCCCTCCCCTCCCCCCAGCCTGTCTCCCTGCGCCTCCCCCAGGCTGTCACGGACACTGGGGGGAAGGGCCCGCCCCCACTTCCCCGAGCGGCACACTCACGTGCACAGGCACCCTTCTCCAGGCGAGAGGAAGAGGTTGTCCAGCGAAGCGCTGTGACTGCGGCCTGGAACAGTGGCCTCCACTTAGTCCTGTGACACCAGGGCCACTCATTGCCTGAGGCCTAAAATCTTTTTGTCGTCGGGGGCCTGTGTTGGAGGGGAAGGTAGAAAGTGGGTGTCCATTTTGACCCTGCTGTCCATCCCCTCCGGGTGCGGCCGTGTACATTCAGGGCCTCATGGGCAGCGGGGCACTCCCGTGGGGGACGTGAGCTGGGATTACTCTATCAAAGGAGCTTGTTTTAAGGCAATTCATTCAAAATGGGGGGGGCGGCTGGTGGCAGCAGCAGATCCTCTATGTCAGCGTGGGTGGTTGGGGGCTCCCCCATTTCCTCCATCTCCACACCCCACCTTGGCTTAGTCCGAGGCTGGCCCCGTGGCTCCTGGAAACTGATGCCCGTTCTGGCCTGGCCCTCGTCTTGGCTTCTCCTCCCAGCCACCGCCCTGGGTCCCAGGCCTTCTTCATCGAGCTAACCAGCCTTAGGAGTTGGGGTTCCTTGCTCAGATTCCCCATCTTGGCTTTCCAGATGGTTCTAGAGCATAGCCATCTAACTAAGCAAATATTATTTTAACATGTTGCTCCAAGGCCTGGCTAAGTACTGGAAGCCATAAAAAACCAACAGACCCCCAGTGGGAGAGGCTGCTCAGGGTCTGGCCGTGGGAGCGGCGCAGAGGCCGGATGTGGGAGGAGCTGTGGGCAGGAGGGCCGGAGCCAAGTTCTTGGTTAGCACTTCCCCGGGTCCTCCTCGGGCTCCTCTGGGAGACGGCAGCGCCTTGCAGAGCTGTTTCCAGGAACTCCTCCACGAGGCAGAGAAAAAGCTAAGCCCGCCTTGGAGCGGTGTCAGAAGCAAGCCCAGCTTGACTTCTGCTGATGTGCAGAGAGCGGGGAGGGAAGGAACAAGAAAGCTTCAGGGGTAAAACATGAACCCAGGATTCTGAGAGGTGCGTGGGGCTGGCTGTCTCTTACGGGAAGGCTGCCAGACTCAGAAGGTCTGTCACTGCCCCGGGCCTCGGGTTTTCCATCTGCCTAGTGGATCCCCATTCTAGGCGGGGTCCCGAGGTCCTTTCCAGCTCTGACCCCGTTTCTAAGAAAACTGGCTCCTTGGCAGGTGCTGCATCTGCCCCAGAACCCCCCGCTCCATTCCTGGGAGTCACAGAGACCCACAGTAGGCCCCCCAAGCCCTGTGCAGGGAGTCAGATTTTACCTGCAGTGTTCTGGGGGCATTAAACCTGCGTTCACCGGGGCAGAGCAGTGGCCGCCAGGTGAGGTGGGTGCTGAGTTTTGAGCAGGTGGGGACCCTATTGGGAGGGAAAGGAGCAAGGCAGGGGGTCTTCTCAACAGCCTTGGCCTCTGGTCTTGCAGCCTGGGCTGCAGAGAAGCAGAAAAGCCCGGCGAGCGTTTCCTCCTTGTCCTCCTTGCCCAGGCCTGGCGGGCCGAGGCTCCGGCTTCCTCTACAGGTGTGGGAAGCCGGCCTCCAAGGGGTGAGACAGCCGGCCATGGGCTGCCTCCCAGCTGCAAGTGGGGCGCACCCCCCCAGAGCCCCGGGGCCCGTCCCCCACGCACGCCAGGTCCCTCTTGTGTAGCGTGCTTAGCCACTGGTGTGCGCTGAGGGCTGGAAGGAACAGCTCATTCCCGCAAAGGCCCAGTGACTGGGGCTGCTGTTCCGGCCTCCCTGGTGGGCGCCAGGCGGGGCCCCTGACGCTCCCCTCCTCCCCGCCCCACCCAGGTGGCTCTCCTACCTCCTGCTCTTCGTCCTGGACCTGGTCATCTGCCTGCTGGCCTGCCTGGGCCTGGCCAAGCGCTCCAGGTGTCTGCTGGCCTTGTGAGTAGCCCAGCTGTGGGAAAGAGCAGGTGGGGGGCCGTGCCACCAGCAGAAAGATGTGTCCCCCCCATCTGCATGTCCCCTTCTCTCTGCTGAGCAGCTGAAGAAACAGCCCAAGCATCAGAGCCCCCAGCCGCCACTCCCCAGCCCCCCTTAGCTTGCACCCCACGCTGTGTCCCGTCCCACCCCCCACCCCCCAGACCTGCGCTCCAGGCCTCAGGCACAGTCAGGCCCATGTTAGGGCCCGGCCGGGCTGAGACCCGAGGGCCGGGCCAGGGGAAGGGTGCTGGGGGTGAGGTGGTGGGGTCTCAGGGCTCCCGCCAGGCGGCCCTACTGAACCCCATGGCACCTGCCTCTCTCCTAGGGCGCTGTGCTGCGGGCTGCTGGCCCTGCTCCTCTGCTGGACGTCCCTGGCCGCCGACAGCGCCGCAGCCGTGGTGAGTTGGGGGGAGGGGGTCTGACCACGCCGTCTATCTGGTGTCCAGAGTCCTCCAGGCGGGACCGGCTTCCGATTGTGACTCATAACCTAGACCCCGGGATCTCAGCACTGAGGGGCTGGGATCATGTGCCCCAGCCCCCCCTGAAGATGGGAGAGCCTTGCCCAGGGTCTCGGGGCATTTGGGCGCAGAGCAGAGATAAGACCCCGGTCCTGGGCCCTACCTGCTGCCCGTCTTGGAAGGGCAGCCTGGGGACGCTCTCTGGGTGTGAGCTAGACTGGGCCGGAGGGGACGGGGCACCGGGGCCTGATGCTCGGGCTGGAGCTCGGCCCTCTGCCCCCAGCTTCGGGGCTGCGCTCACGCGCCTAAAGCCCAGGGGGGTGTTTCTGCCTCGGATGCTCGAAGCGTACAGACACGTGGTGTGGGTCTCTTTGGTCCTCGGTAGCTGGAAGCCAGAATTTAGCTGTGTGCATAAATTGCTCGTTCATTCATCGGTCCATTCGTTCACGGAGTTTTCAGCCCCCGGGGATGCACCACCCACTGGGAGCACGTGTGACCTGTGGCGTGCGGGCGTCTGCTGTGCTGGGGCGGCGGGTGGGGGGGAGAGGGAGGGAAGGCTAATCAGGGGGTCCAGGGCACCCCTGCTTGACTCAAGGACCTCAGACTCGGTGGGAGCTGTATCTGTTCCGCCCTAGCTCTGGGGACAAAGGGGTGGTGTGCACCCCAGCCCTCTCCCTTCCCAAGCTCACATCCAGCGAGGTGGGGTGGGCCTTGGACAGTTTGCCCACACAGCCCCCAGAACGCAGGGACCCTGGTTCTGAGCCGCTGGGCTCACAGCAGCCTTCGGCCTGCCCGGGAGGGGAGGAGGCGTCGGCTCCGGGGTCTCTGGGGTCCTCCCAGCCACCCTGCAGCTTCCACTCATGGGGGGCGGGGGGGGCAGGTCAGAAGCATCCTGAGCTGGGAGCAGGGGCTGGTCCAGAGTAGGCCGCTGGCCAGAGCGGCGTGCAGGGCCGCGGACCCTCTGCTCCTGGGGCCGAGTGGGAGCCCAGGGCAGCACATGGGGGGTCCCCGCCTGCCCCTCCCTGGCAGCCTGGCAGCACCCGCTGGCCCCCAGAGACAGCTCCCTCCCAGTGGGGCTTCTCCAGCTACCAGGCTTCAGGGGTGCAGATAGCAGAGGCATCTAATCTCCCAGCAGAGTGCCCTGGAATGCAAGCAGGCTAAAGGGACTGCTGCTCCCCTAATTCCTTTAGTCAGGCCCTTGTGTGAGAGACAGAGTGTGAATAGGCCTTTGAGGAGGCTGGAGATGCTCCTGCATTTTAATGGGGGAGGAGGCTGGGCTGGGAGGGGGCGCAGTCAGAGGCCATTGTGGGAGCTTTTGTGTGGCCTGTGCTGTCCCGGCTCCTGTGAGGCCTGTGTTTTTGGTTTTTGAGGGCCGCACCCCCACTCCCTGTCCCCAGGAAGGGCGGGGCCCTGGGAATCTGTAGGGAGGGTGGATGGCGAGGCTGGGAGTTTGGGAAGCTGAGCCCCGGCTTGGGGACTGCCGGGAGCCTCCTGCAGCAGCCCCCTACCCCCTGCCCCTTGCCCCAGTGGTCAGAGGCATCAGGCAGAGGTGAGGGGGAGGAGTAGCGAGGAGAGGAGGCACCCATGGAGAACAAAGGCGGAGAGTAGACTCTGGGAGCGGCGGGCCCCAGGCTGCGTGGCAGCAGATGTTGTGACGTTCACAAGGTAGAAAGCGGGTTTTCTCCGTGTCACAGATGAGACAACTGAATGGGGTCACAGGCCTGGGAGGGGCAGAGCCGGGATCTACCCTGGGGAGGCCGCCCCTGACCTTGCCCCCACCCCGGGCGAGCGAGGGTCCGCATGCCTGGGCCGCAGGCGCCCGCCGCCGCCGCCCGCCAGGTGTCCTCACTGCCCCCCGCCTCCCGTCTCTCTGGCTCAGGGCACCAGTGACTTCTGTGCGGCTCCCGACACCTTCCTCCTGAACATCACGGAGGACCACGTCAGCGCAGGTAACGTCCCGGCGTCTGGGTGCTGGGGCCAGGCCCTCACGACTGGGCATGGCTCCTGCTTCACCAGACCCCTCCCCGCTCAGACTTGAGGTCCCGCCGACCCCTGATGTCTTAGGGCCTGCGTACTTCGGGAGCTCCAGGGCAGGGGAGGGCCAGGCCTCTGCCGAGGCCGGGAGCCTGGTCACCCAGCCGCCTGAGGCCCGCGCCTTTCCCTTGCAGAGGTGACGCGCTACTACCTGTACTGCAGCCAGAGCACAAGCAGCCCCTTCCAGCAGGTACGGCCCACCCTGCCCGCAGCACCGTCAGCCGGCTCCGTCCTGCTCCCAAGCCCCGTGCCAACCACTGGGGCGGGAGAGGCGGGCTACCCCGTTTCACTCTGGACCAGTTGGGCTGGGGTGGTGGGAGACCCCCCCATCTCACAAACTCCAGGGAAGCTGGTGCTGCTGGCCTGGGGGCCATGCGCCAGCCGCCGTGGCAGGACGCAGGAGGACAGTGGGGTTCTCGGGAAGCCCCCGGGAGGAGGCCCAACTGCCCGCTGGCAGGAGGGGCCATCTTCAGGGACACCGCTACCCCTGCAGCCGGGAGAGGGGGTGCCAGGGGCTCGGGCCCGGGCACTGTGGGGACGCCCCGGCAGTCGCAGCTCACCCCAGTCTCTCCCGGCCCAGGCGCTGACCATCTTCCAGCGCTCACTGACCGCCATGCAGCTGCAGGTGGCCGGACTGCTGCGCTTCGCCGTGCCCCTGTTCCCCACGGCAGAGGTAGGGCAGCGCCCCTGCTGCAGGAGGGCGAGCTCCGCTGATGGCCCCTGCCACCCTGGTGGACCCCCAGGCCCCGGGCCCTCCCCAGGGACCTCCCATCCTCTGCTTTCGTGGCCTCTGTGCGTGAGCTGAGCGGTGTTTGTGGCTCGCGCCACGGCCTCCCCCGCCCCCGCCCGTGGCTCGCGCTCTGTCTAGCTTCACGTTTGCCTCTTCCGTCCGCTCCAGAACGATCTGCTCGCCATCCAGCTCCTGCTGAACTCCTCAGAGTCCACCCTGCACCAGCTCACGGCCTTGCTGGATTGCCGGGGGCTGCACAAGGTGCTGGGGCCGGACGGGGCACAGAGGGTGGGGGGAGCACCCCGCGGACCCCGTTTTCCCAGAGAGAAGCCAGTAGAGGCGAGGAGCGGGCTGCCGGCCCCTCCAGGCCTGGGAGCCAGTGGAGGCAGACAGCGGGCAGCCGGACGAGGTGCCTGGCTTCTTACTCTCCCAGTAGCCCAGCCAGGGAGACCCAGCAGAAGGGGGTGGGAGGCCAGCAGAGGAGGGATCAGGGTAGCCCTGGACCTGACCTATATGGGGGATGCTGTGCCCCAGTTCCAGGCACCCGGTCATCTGGGCAACCCAGGCTCTTCCTCAGTGGACCTCGTTGCCAGGGTGACCCCTCCGGGAACTTGGAATGCCAGACAGCAGTGCAGGGACACGTGGGATGGGAGCCCCTTCCCAAAGCCGGAAGCTGGTCTGGGGGCAGCTTTCATACCCCAGAAGTATTTAGAGCAAACCGTCGTCACAGCGATCCCAGCTGCCACATGTATCTATATACCGATCATACATCGATAAAGCAGCCCCCTGAGGAGTCCACAGCTGGCGAGTCCAGGACTTGGGGTTTGGAGCCTGGAAGTCCGGCTTCAGCGCTGAGGAC
Organism: Scalopus aquaticus; assembly: GCA_004024925.1. Lineage (NCBI taxonomy): Eukaryota > Metazoa > Chordata > Mammalia > Eulipotyphla > Talpidae > Scalopus > Scalopus aquaticus. The sequence continues at coordinate 10,388 of PVIJ01021021.1, read as the reverse complement.
CGGGGTCGCCCTGGTGCCCTCCCTCCCTCCCTGTCCGCGTCCCTCAGCAGGTCCCAGCGAGGGCATGGCCAAGGGCGTCCCGAATCATCCACCTGCCTCTCCCTCCATGACAACCACGCCGCCTAACTGGTCCCCACTTTCTCTTGCCCCCCGTTACCACCCATGGCCTTCTACACGCAGCAGCGAGCACACTGGATCACACCCCCACCACCCCCAGACCCTCAATAACACGCACACCCCTTGCCTGGCCCATGGACCCTGCCTGACGGGCACCGTCTCAGCCCCTTTCTTTCTCTGTCCTGAGCCTGCCAAGCTTGTACCTGTGCTTCACCCCTCGAGGTGAACTCCGCTCCTCTTGCCATCCTGACCCCGGAATAAATGCCCCTATCCTCTGGCCCCCCTACCCGCAGCCTTGCTTGTCTTGTTCAGAGCCGACCCTCTCGTACCAGCACATAGTAGGTGCTTAGCAAGTGTTGGTAGGGTGACCCCAAAGCCCACTCTGGGCCTCCGGAGCCTGGACCCCTAACGACTGCATGCAGAACTGTGGGGGTGGGGGGCTGGCAGAGGGCCCAGGTCAGAGACCAGCTCGGGCCCCAGCCTGCCCCCGTGTCCCCCCAACCGCCTTTCCCCTCCGCCAGGACTACCTGGATGCCCTCTCCGGCGTCTGCTGTGATGGCATTGAGGGCTTGCTCTACCTCGGCCTCTTCTCCCTCCTGGCCGCCCTGGCCTTCTCCACCATGATCTGCACAGGACCCCGGGCCTGGAGGAGCTTCGCCACCAGGTGGGCTGCCCAGTGAGGGGTGCGCCTGCTGCCTGGGGGACTCCCGGGGTGTAGGGCAGGTGGGAGAGCTGAGAGCTGATAACCTGGGGTGGACAGGGCGGGGCAGGGGCAGGCGTTCACCAGGGGGCAGGTGCATTTCTACAGAAGTCTCCCTGAGAGTCCAGAGTCCAGATAGAGCCCCAAAAGATGGCTCTGGGGGTTCAGGCAGGAGCAGAACAGAGTAGGGTGACCGCCGTCACGTCACAGCTTGGCATCCCTTACCTGTCCTTTCCATGAGATTTTTCAGTCCGGGTGGGGTGCCCCAGGGGATGTCAGGAAGGATAAATCATAACTCTGTTATCAGAAAACCTCTCCCCTCACTGAGGAGGTCAGCAGAAGAAATCAGACAAGAGGAAGCATGTGGGCTTCCTGGAGGAGCTGGGTGCGAAGGTGGGAAGTGGGGAGTGACCGGCGTGAGGCACGACCCAGGGCCATGTTTTAGGGAAAACTCAAGTCAAGGGAGAGTCCTGCCAGGAAAACGCCTGGGGAGCGGTCCAGGGCCACCCTGCCTCGAGACTCCCCGCCCCTCACCGCCTGTCCTTGGATCCTGCGGTTTTAGGGACAGAGACTATGACGACATTGACGATGACGACCCCTTCAACCCCCAGGCCCGGCGCATCGCCACGCACGTCCCTCCACGGGGGCCGCTCCACAGCTTCTGCAGCTACAGCAGCGGCCTGGGCAGCCAGACCAGCCTGCAGCCCCCGGCCCAGACCATCTCCAACGCCCCCGTCTCAGAGTACATGTAGGCGGGCTCCCCCACACCAGGCCGGGCAGCCCTCAGCCTCCTCGCTCCGGGGGCTGTCTGCAGACAGCACATTTGGGGTCAAAGTGCCAGGTTGGGGGAGGCCTTGGTGTCCCCATAGCAGCCGCTCTGCCTTTGGCTGGAGCCCCCAGACAGGTTTCTGCTCCTGGCCCTGCTGCCCCATCTGCCACCTCCCCTGGAGCACTGGCCTGGTCCTGCCCACACTCCCTCACGTCCAGACCCATCTCCATCCCCACCCCCACCCTCCAGTAGATAGCTGAGCACCGAGCCCCAGGCCTTCCTGAGCTCTCCTCTCCATCCCCCAGGAACCAAGCCTTGCTCTTCGGTGGGAACCCCCGCTACGAGAACGTGCCGCTCATCGGAAGAGGCTCCCCTCCTCCCACGGTAACCTGGGCTTCCAAGGCCAAGTCCTGGCTACGGCCCTTGTCAGGGGCATAATTCAAGACCAAACCTCCTGCCAACCCGGTACATCCCGCCACCGAGGCAGGAAAACCAAACAGTCTTGTGAGCGACCGAGAGTTAATCTGAACTGCTAGAGATCGCGGACCAGAGGGAAAGCTCCTCCTCCATGGACCAGGCGGTCGCCCCAGGTCCTCAAGGTCACTGGCCGATGCTGTCCTCAAGGACACTAGTCCACTAGCCCGGCCTCAGTCCACCTAACTGGGGTGCCATCCTCCCCCTCGAGGCTTCCATTTCAAAGAGAGGGTTCCCAGGCCGTAAGAGAAACCTTCCTGGGCGGTGAGACAGGCCAGAGCCTTCCTCACAAATGCCTTTGAAAGGCCGTGCCGTGAGAGGGACAGAAACACTGGCAGTAATTAGTTTTCTAGAAGAAAGGATCTAAGAGCGGGAGGGCACTCTCCCTCTCTGCTCCAGGGGATTTTTTACTTTTCTTGATGCTCACCCTGCGCCCTTGGCTGGAGGGTGGGGGGTCTGTGCCCCGCACCTACACCTCCAGCCAGGGAACCTAGACCCAGCATGGGGGCAGGACCCTGTGGTGTGCAAGGGGGCAGCTTGAGAAGAAAGCGCCGAAGGCCCCGGGGCCCTGGTGGGGACGGAGAGCTGCGGGTAAGACAGACGGCCACGGACAGACACGCCAGGTGCCTTGGTTCAAATCCCGCTGCTGCTCAGGGCCTCTGTGACCTTGGACAAGTGCTTCACCACTGTGGGCCTCAGTTTCCCCCTCTGTGGGACCGGGTGGTAATAGCACAGACCTGGGTGGTGGTTCTGGGCACTGGCGGGGTGGTGCTCTAAAGGCTTGGGACTTGGCACTGAGCGGGGAGCCCTCTCCTGTCGTCACCCTCATTCCCTAACCCCCCACCTTCTCCACCGAAAGTGGAATTCATAAGTGGGGGTGAGGGGTCAGTCTGCACCACAGGTGGGCAGAAGAGTTCTTGTGCCAGGTGTCGGGAAGGAGCTCTGCTTCCGCTCGGCTGGGTGAGGTGTCTCCCCTTGCCCCCCGCAGTCATTCCGGAGGCCCGTCCAGCAGGGGAGCTCAGCACCGGAGCCCCAAGATGTGGGGCCGATGGCGTGGGCAAGCCCCAAGAGCCGGATGCTCACATGGGGCGTCCTGTGGACACCCGCAGACCTGGGGAAAGAGACGGGGACACTCCCTGTCTTCGGGATGGCGTAACCTGCAGGGGGGCACCCAGGAAAGTGCCAGTAAGTGCCATACGGGGCTTTGGGACTGGGAGAGGGGCTGCCCTGCTGCCCAGTGGGGTCCTACTCTCATGGGGCCCCTCAGGGACATTGGGGCTTATCTGGAGGCATTTGGGGTTGTCGCCAGGAGTGCTGTTCAGATCAGCCCCACTTGTGCACAGGCAGGGGGCTGCCTCGCTGTCCTGCCCGGGCCCCAGAACCCCTGTCCTTCGCGGGCTGGAGGAGCCTGTGGGCAGAGCCGCTGCCTTCTAAAGCCCAACCTGGCTTCTCTCGACGCAGACGCCTCCTGGGTTCCCTTTTGCTCCAACTGCTCCGGACCGGGGAAAGCAGGTCTAGTTTAACATTCCTCCGAGCAAAACAGAACAACTGAGGAAATCTGCCGCTGTGAGGACACTCAGTCTGTGCGTTGTGATGCCAGATAAAATGATTTTCAGATTAACTTCCGCTTTGTGAGACCCGGGCCCTTTTCCCGCTGTTGGCAGAGCAAGCCGAGCGCTGACCCCTGACCTCCTACCTCCGCAGGACTCGGAGGCTGAATGAACCTTTCTCCCTGGGGTCGAGACCTGGCCAGAAACCCCAATTGCTTCGGCAGAGCTGACCACCCTGCCCGGGAGGGCCCCCACCCCTGCTGGGCCAGCGCGGGGGGTGACCTGTGATGCTGCTGACCTCACCCTGGACGGTGTGGCTGTGGACAAGGAGGCCAGCACGCTGCCCCGCCCCCACTCCTCTGCACCTGCTCAGTCTTCACGGAAGTCAGCACCTTTGACCTGGGGCTAAATCCCCCTGGGATGGCGGGGATGTCACCGCAATGGGTGAGGGCCCGCAGAGCCGCCAGAATGCACAGACGCGTCATCTGGAAGTGTCTGCCCTCCTGTCTGCTGGGCCCCGTGTCCCGGAGTCGACGGACAAGAACAGCCTGTTCAGTTGTGGAAGTACCAGGACCGGAGCTGAGCCTGCGTCTCCAGGGAGGGCGCGGAAGTTCTGGGTGTCGCCGGCCCCAGGGAGCCCTGCCAGCCAGCTCGCTCCGGAAAAGCTGCTTCAAGGGCAGGGCTCACCCCTGCGCCCGAGGCGCCATCACAGAGGACAGCTGACACCGGGCTGTGAGGTCCATCCTGTTTATGATCCCGAAGATCGGGGTGCGGCCCAGGGGTTCACATCTCTGATGTGTCCCCAGAAAAAGCTCCCACTCTGGGTCTGGGCCGCCGACTGGAGTTCTGGGCTCTGGGCACGTTTCGCTCACAGCAGGACAGACGTCTGCAGCTGGATCCTCTTGAGGGGTCCGGCACACTGGGGTGTTAGTGCCCCTGGACTCCACCCACTCATGCCGGTAGCCCCCCAGTTATGACAAGCCAAATGCCTCCAGATGTGGTCAGATGTCCCTGGGAGGGTGAAAGCGCACCCAGCGAGAAGCCCTTTAATGCCTTGGCCCCTACCCCACCCCGGGCTTCAGGCCCCCGGGCCCAGGAGACAACAGCTGCTTTAACAACGCTTCATTTTATGTTCTGTGCCTCCTGCCTTGCCAACCACAAACGACGTATCACGGGAGTTTTTAAGGCTCCCCAGCCTGATGAACGCTGCGTTAGGAAGTCTTCCTGCTTTAACAGGCCCTTTCATCCTTTCACGTAGAGCTGAGTGCTCTCAGGTCCGTTTTGCAGGGGGGGAACCGGGCTCCGAGAGGTCCGAGGACTCAGCCGCTCAGTCTTGGGGAAAGCGGCACAGCTGGGATTTGAACCTGGGTCTGTGGCCCCGTGGGCCTGCCCCCGCTTCCTGCTGCGAGGTGGGCTCCCCCGCGCGTGGCGGCCCCCGGCTCTGTGCCCTGCAGTGGGCGGGCAGCGGTGGAGGGGTGGCTGGTCTGTGTGTGTCTTGCGGCCCCAGGGCTGGAGGCATCCACCTTGGAGCCGGCCCCGCCGCTCGGCTTCCGGTCCCCACGCTGGCAGGTGACTGAAACTTGGTGCCTGGTGGCTGCAGACACCCAGGTCCCCTCCCCGAGAGTCCCCTGCGCCTTTGCGTGTGCCGCGACCGGTGTCATCGGTAGATAGCGAGGTGTGACGGAGCCTGACTGTCCCCCCTCTCCCCACAGTACTCCCCCAGCATGCGGGCCACCTACCTGTCCGTGGCGGATGAGCACCTGAGGCGCTACGGGGGCGAGTTTCCGGCCTAGCACCTGCAGCGGTTCCTGCCCCTCCGTCCATCCGGGTTTTTGGTTAATGCGAACACAAGCACCTTTCTCCAGTGGAAACCCAGGGCGTCTGGAGACCACCTGCAGCATGGCAGGACTGCAGCCCCCGCTTCCGCACGGGGGTGGCTGGGGGTCGGGGAGAGCAGCCTGGGGGCGGCTGAGACCCCTGACCAAAGCCTCAGGCCCCAGCAGACCCGAGACATGGGCTGCCTGTCCCCCCACTCTCTCCACACCCAGAGGCCGGCAGTGCTGGGTGTCTGGTTCGGTGCACCCCACTCGTGCCAGGCCAGGCTCAGGGTCCCATAGCCAGGGCTGAAGGCCACGTGACCCTCTGAGCCACCTCCGTCCCGGCTGCGTGGCTGGACAGCACCCCCCAGGGAGGGTGAAAGGGCGGCTCAGAGGCGCTTTCCAGGGAGGTGATGTTCTGATGAGGCCGGTTCTGTTCAAATCAGTCTCCTGGGGCCGCAGCAGGAAGGTGCCGGGGAGCGCTGCCTAGGAGGCTGCTGGTTCCAGGGCAGGGTGGGGGCACAGCCTGGTGCCCCATGGGCTTCCGCAGAGACGCGTGGCAGCATGTCACGTTCCGTCCCCCGCCCCCCTCCTTTCCAGCATCGCTGCTGCGAGTTTGCTGCAGCTATGGGCAGTCTCAGGTATTAACAAACACTTTAAAAGCGAATTTAACTTTTCCCCCAGTGTGTTAAATATGATTTTTCCAAAGAATTGAAACTCATAGCATATCCAGTTTTTAACATAGATTAAGGGCTCATTTCTAACATCTGGTTTGTGTATCGCTCTTTGGCTGGCCCCGGCCAGTTCTTTGAGGATCTGGGAGAGACCATTGAGACATCCTGTCCCGGGCCGCTGTCTGATTGGTGGGGCGCAGCCCACTCAGGGAACAAAGCTTTTTAAGAGGAAAAGGGCTGTGAGGGTCAGCCGAACAGAACCCCCTGTCCAGGGAAATGGCCGGATGCCCAGAGCAACTTGCCTTCCCTTTGTCTTCAAGCAAGTTTGTCATAAAAGCAAGATTGTAGCAAAGCAGCACAACCGTCTTGTTGTGAGCGGACTCTGCCCGGTGTCCTCCACCTTGCTGTCCCCACCCCGTGCCCAGGCTCTGCCCTGCATCTGCTGGTGAGCAGGAGCTCACTGGCCCAGCGGAAATGATAACCCCGCTCTCGTGTCTGCTGGGGGTCCAGCATCAGGCTGTGGTGCTCCCGGTCTCCCCCACAACACCAAGGCAGCTTTGGGCACCAAAGCAGGGACACGGGGTGGCCGTGGCTTGGGACAAGGGCTCCGTCTCTGCTTTGGAAGAGCCGCCTTCTCAGAATTGCCGAGACGAGACGGCAGAGTGACTCAGCCCCAGCCTCCGCAAGAGAACAGGGCCAAGGTCAGCCGGGACACCTGGGCACACCCTGTTCTGTTCACACACCCTGCGCGGCTGTGGTCATGCAGACCGGAACTGTGCCACGTCGAGGCGTTGCTCCTTAAGCGTTCCGTTGTTGGTGACTAGAGAGTTGTCTTTAATGCATGTGAACTAAACTAGAATCCCTTGGGTGGTTCCAGAAGGAGCCAGGCGGGCGCACCTCTGCTTGATAGGTGCGTGCCTCTCCCCGGGAGAAATAAACCTCTTGTACTAAGTTTTGCACCTGCTCTAACTTGCTGGCTGTGTGTACAGGGTGCTGATGGGTGCTGGGTTCTGCGGTGGCAGGGCTTCTGGGTTGGTGCCAGCCCAGAACAGGGATGAGGTTTTTGAATGACCGTCGTGAGGTCTCGTGCATGTGGCCTGTGGCTACTTGTCAGGATCAAGGACAGACCTTTTTTTTTTTTTTAAAGATTTATTTATGCATAAAAGAACTGGGGTGTAGGCCAGAGGTGTGGGGTGGTGAGAGGACTCGCCAGAGAGTGGGGAGCAGAACAGGCAGATCCGAAGTACACTGCTGAGGGGAGCAGCGGGTGAGGCAGGAGAAGTCTGCTGCGCCATGTGGGAAGCTCCCCAGCCGGGCATCAAACTAGTGCTGCAGTGGCTCTGAATAGCTTCACAGTGCTGTGCTCCACCCGTTGTGCCACCAGGGAGGCCCTAAGGACAGACCTTATTTCTGCCCTCATCCTCCAAAACTCCCCTTAGAGGCTATTCCTGAGGTTGCTGGTGACTGGCACCAAGTACCTGCGGCTCTTCCACGGATTTACATTCACCCTTCCTCAAAGTGTACAGTAACTTAAGAGATGATTCAGTTTGCAAATAAGTCAGCAGTGCAGAGAATGGGAGGCCTTGAGGAGTGGCAGAGCCAGGGGTGTCTATCCCAGAGCCCAAGCCAAGTGCCTCTAAATAGTCCGGGGGGGGGGGGGCAGTGAGTACAAGGCAGGCTGCCTCCCCCAGCTTTCCATCAGGTCCTTTGTGCCCTTCCTAACCTCTGCCTGCATGGGGTGCCTCTTCTGGCAGGGGCACCTAAGACACACAGTGCCCTTCATTTCATCCTTTGCAGTGTCTTATTGGTGAACCACCAAGCCACGTGGCTCACCAGGGCAGGCTCCCCTTTTGGCCCATGGCCCTAAGCTACTGTTTTCTCTCTGTCGCAGTGCTTCTGGAATTGACTGCATTTCAAGAGCTTCCTAAAGGGAGCAGCTTGAGCATCCTTTGGGGGCATTTGAGGGACAATGCAGAAGCTAGACTTTCCAGGAGTCCTTGATTGGAAGTGTTTCCCCAGCCCAGCTAGCAAAACAGCCTCCTTACTGACTAGACTCAGAATATGGAGAGCTTTGGGGAAAGGGCTTGGAGTAACACGGAAACTTTTTTCTGCAGTTAATCTGATGTTTTTCTGGTAGCTGCAGTTCCATGCCTCAGTGAGATTTGCTGCGGGGCAGGGGTGGGGGTTCAATTGTGGGATCTGGAGGGAGACCTGAGTTGCAGCCTGGCTCTGCACAAAAGGAGAACGAGGGCATGGGACATGCGCCAAGTGCAAGGATAGTTCAATCACTGTGTGTCAACTTCCTTTCCTGTCTCAGCCCACACTGTTCTTCCCCAAAGGGAAGGGCTTCCCAGCCTTTGTTCTACCTACCAGCCTGCCAGTTTAGCCTGACCACCCCCAAGCCTGACTCCAGACCCAAAAACCTGCTTCTAGAAAGGAAGTAATGAACTCCAGCAGGCCTGCCTGGTTCTACTTCCTACGTGGAACAGCCAACAAAGTGGTCCCTTCTCGAAAAGTAGTTCATCTCCACTTGCCCTGAGCCAGGATCTGCTGGGAGTTTTCCCTCCTCTGCAGCCTCCAGGTCTCATTTCAAAGGTGAAGAGTCCATGCCCCTGCCTCTCGATTCGTCTATGCTCATGATCTGAGGCCTGTGTGCCACCAAGAGTACTTGGTGAATTATAGTACTTTGAATCTTTTATTAATTTTTTTAAAGATTTATTTATGCATACAAGCTGGGGTGTAAGCCAGAGGTGGGGGTGGGGGTAGTGGTGAGAAGATTCACCAGAGAAAAAGTGGGGAGAACAGGCAGATTTACTGAAATACACTGCTGAGGGGAGCAGCAGGTAAGATAGGAAAGGTCTGCTGCACCATGTGGGAAGCTCCCTGACTGGGGATCGAACTCATGCTGCAGTGGCTGCAGACAGCTTCATAGTGCTGAGACTTAACCCATTGCACCACTAGGGAGGCCCTACTTTGAGTCTTTTAATCAGATGTATGGGAGCTGGTTTTCTGTCTTGCCAGATGAGTGCTAGAAGACATCTTTGATTTTGCTTCTTAGTCTGCAAAGTCTACAGTATTTACTGTCACAGAAGTTTCGAGTTTGCTGGCCCCTGGCCTCGCAGATCACTCTCTCCAAATTCTGGGACTACAGAAGCACGGAAGACACTGGTGGTTCTTGACTTCCTGGATGCTAAATAGCCCAGCTCAGGGCCCTACTTGTGCATCTGGGGAAGATACCTTGTTTCTCTTGCTTCTTAATTTGGTAGGTTGGTTTAAATCATTTTTTTTTCTAATTACAAAAGGAAGTGGGTGATGCACACATTTCAAATTTGACAAAAATGTGTGAGAAAGTGAAATTTCCCCATAATCCAAACCACCTGAGGGATTTAAAAAAACACACCCACGTTTGCTGTCTGTTCTCTAGGTTTTGTTCTCACTTGTTTGTAGAAAAATCATCATGCTGTACATTGTATTCTGCAATTTCTTTTTCTCTCTTGGACCCCTTCCCATCATTTAAACAAAAAAAAAAAATTTGCTTTACTTTCAAGTCCTGACTGGTGAGGATGGAAGAGAGTGGAGACGCCAGCACTGCTCCCGGGGGAGTCTCTTGCTTGCCAAGGAGCGGTGGGCGTGCCAGCTCTGGAATCTTCTGCAAACTCAGCGCAAAAGCCTTCCTGGGGCTCTCGATACATAAAATCAGCTCAAGACTTCGGCTTTGCAGATGAATGAGCGTGGTGTGATGGTCTTGGTCCCCGTCCACAGCTGACACCTGGTCTCACAGGCGTCGGTCAAGAACAGATCAGTAGGCCAACAGGTGCATGGACAGAGGTGCGTGAAGACTGAGGGTGGAAGTGGGGGGTGAGGGGAGGAGGACCCCACTCCTGATAGGTTCATTTTCAAGGTGGGTGTAACACCTGAGTGGAAATGTAGGCAGTCCACTGAAGCTTGGGAGACCCAGATTTGGGGTCACCATGTAAATGTAGTTGCTAGCACCCTGGAGTGAAGTGGAGAGATGCAGGGAAAGTGGGAGCAGTCCATCGTGGGACCCTGGCATTGGAGGAGCAGATTGAAGGAAGAGCTGAAGAAGAGGAGAAGCAGAAGGAAGACCAGAGAGCACAGTGTTAGGAACCAAGAAGGCATGTCCTGTGTGTGTGTGTGTGTGTGTGTGTGTGTGTGTGTTCCACACCAATAAATGGACCCCAGATAGAATGAGCACTGGCCAAAGTATTCGGGATTGCTGGGCCTTTTCCGGTATTTCCAGGGAGAAGCTATGTTTCCTCCTGTGGG
>PVIJ01021020.1:0-19507 GCA_004024925.1 Scalopus aquaticus | reverse complement strand
GGGGGGAGGAGTCTCCTGGGAATGGGGCCTGGGGTGGGGGGAGTGTGGGCTCACTTCGGAAGGAATACTGCAGGAAGGAGTGGTGGCGGATGGTGTTGAAGATGGAGTAGAGCGCCCAGTCCAGACCGCAGAGCAGCAGCAGCAGCAGCAGAACGGGCAGTGTCTCTAGGAGCTCCCTGCCCTGCCCAGGAGCAGCAGGATGGAGCTGGGGTCATAGGGCCTGGCGTGGAGCCTCCAACACCTCTGCCCTCCACCCCTCAGATCTGTGCCTATAGTGGGATCCCAGCGGGTTTGCCCCTGTGCTATCCTCACCATATTTCTCATTTCTGAGGCCTGGATAGCAGGTTTGAAGGGGAAGATGACGGTTTTCTCCTCAACTTTGCGGAGTGGCAGCAGAGTCCGTTTGCCCTGGGAAAATAGCCACACAGTGAGGAAACCAAGGAACCCTCTCCTTTCCCTTTCCCCTCCTAGAATGTGAAGGCCACTTGAGGCGCACAGCAGGCACTCGGGCAGGTCTGTGCTCACTCACCAGCTTTTTCCTGCGTTCATCAATCTGACAGAAGTAGGTGCTGATGTAGATGTTGTCAAAGCGAATGTCCCCATTATAACTGTCCATATAGGAGAAGCACCTGCGGACAAAACCCGCACCACCTCAATCATATGCTTTCATAAGGCAGTCATTCAGAAGGCCCCGCCCTGCCCTCCGGCAGCCCAGGGTCCTATGAAAGACAGGCCTGCAACAGATGAGAGTTGGCAGAGGTGCTGGAGGGAGGGTCATGCAAGTGCATGTGTGTGCCAGGTATGTCTTTCGGGGTACAGAGCAAGCAGAGGAAACAGCAGGAGCAAAGGCACAAGAGACAAAAGCCCCTTAAGGCTTCAGGAATCACCTGATCTGTTCTGACCCCCACCTTTACCTCTTAGTCCCTGCTTCTCCGGTGAGCCCACAGAACATCTCCTGGAGGCCACCTCAAGCAAAACCCATCCCTGACTCTCCTTTCCCTCTCCTCTGACATACTCTGAGTGCACCAATGTTTTGTGTGTGTGTGTGTGTGTGTGTGTGTGTGTGTGTGTGTGTGTGTGCGCCTGTGTGAGTGAGTCTACGTAGCTCTCTGTGTATTTCCCAAAGTCCCACATAATGCTTCAGTTTCCTGGGGGAAAATGTTAATTGTTGGAAATGTGTTTAAAACTGTAACATTACATTAAATAAGCTCTGTAAACTGTGAAACTTAAGTTCCAGTGCTGTTGGTTCTGGGACCCTGTAAAAATCCACATCTTTGCCTTTAAGAGAAAAATAACAACAAATAGGAAGGCTGCGAGCGCCCCCTTGTGGAGAGACAGCAGCTGCGTCTGGCCCCGAGTCTGGGTCTTGCCCTCTTGCCAGCTTTGCCCCTTCAGTGAGTGACCTCACCCAGGTTGAAAGCCCGGAAGTGGCTTTTGACTCTGTACCTCCTTCCTTCCCTCCCCAGGCTGGCTTTGAGACCTGCTACCCTTTTCCCCTTCCTCCACGCATCTCAGGCCAACTTCCTGCCACACCCCACTCTGACCTACCCTGGCCTGCAATCCCGGTCCATCCTGTAATCATCAGGGCCCTCAGGGAGGGCTTTCCAGACTGTTCTGGCCATGCTAACTTCAGCCCAGTCCTCCGCCCCAACCTCTGCCACTCATATCCCACAGATGCTGGGGTCTTTGTCCAAGAGACCTCCTTGACCACAGCTCACCATCCGTAGCCCTTCCAGCCCTTTTGTGGCCCTTCCAGGGGTGCTTCCTCAGCTCCCACACCTGTCCTGAGAGCCAACCCTTGGTACAGCCCCTGCACCACCTCTGTTTTGTGGAAGTCTCTCTCTCCTCTCCTAAGCCAAGAGCCTCCTGAGGACAAGAATATGCCCCTTTCACAGGATCCTGGGGACACACATCATCACTCACTTGCAGCCATTCTAGGTCCCACAAATTCAGAGTGGGAGCCCCTGTGGCTGCCCTTGCCCAACCCCTGCCCATCGCAGGCATGTGGGTGTGGAGACAGGAAATGGAGGGTCCAGAGGTCAGCAGGGGAACTGAGTGAGGCTGGGGCAGCCCAGCTGGACGCCAGGCTGGGTGGGGTTAGGGACTTTGGTCCAAATGAAGGGAAAGTAGCTGCCAGCGCAGCAGGCGGGAGAAAATGAAAGCAGAATTAGACGATAAAAATGGCACAAAGTCAGAACCAAGGGGAATATGAAGGGCAAGAAAAAAAATCAAAAGTCAAAGCGAAAAGTAAAAAAGTCAACGTTGGGATAAAGGCTGGAAGAAGGTAGATAAATGAAGACAGTCGCCCTTTTAAGGTGCTGGGGACATGGGTAACATTTCTCCTGACAAAACGTCCCCATTTCCTTTAACTTTGTGTAAGCAAGGAACTCAACTCGATAAAAAGGCAAAGTTACAGACACCAGAAGATTCATATTCAGGTTGGGGGTGCTTCTCCTGCCCCCCCTCCACCCCAGAACAGCAGCGGGGAGGTGGGGGGAGGCAGCTCACGCGTGCAGGACCAGCAGGAAGGTGCAGGAGAGCAGTGCGCGCAGCAGCGCCAGGGACCACTCCAGCCGTGCCTCCTGGCTTCTCGCATAGTCGCGCACCTCTGTGCTCACGTGTTGCCAGCTCATGTTGGTGCCCAGCAGCGCAGCCTGCCTCTCTTCCTAGTGGAGGGCACAGTGTCCTGCTGCCACCTCCTGCCCAGACTCAGCATCTCTGTGCAGGTTCCTCCCAGGGTCCCCTGACTCTCCCAGGGCCCTCAGCAGTTACTGCTTTGGGCTGGGTGCCACCCTCCTTGACATAGCACCCCTGTACCTATATCAGTGGATACCCTCTCACACCAACTGTTCATTCTGTCCCAAGGAAAGATCCACAGGCTCCTTGCTCTCCCCCCCGCTCCCCCGGCCAAGCTCCTTTCCCCCATGTCACCCAATGCCGGTCCCCTCCTTGACCCTGCCCTTACACACAGCCACTACGTGACCAGGCCCTGTCGCTTGCCCTTCCTCATGCCCTGTCCCTATGCCCTCCTTCCACATCTCCCCACCACCCATGCCCCTGCCTCCTACCTTGATATCAATATCGGCTGAAAATTCCCCTTCCAGACCTTGAACGGACTGGTTGAGTGAGTCATAGGTCTGCCCAAAGTTGCCTTCTACTGGGATGCGATGGCGGCACCAAATCTCCATTACTATGGGCAGTGGGGTCAGGTCAGGGCCCCCCACAACCTCCTCCTGGACTCCCCTTCTTTGATCTTCTTCATTCTATTTTTTATCTCTCTGCCCATGACTTTCTACCACAGTGGGTCTTCCCATACCCCACCTTTCTTACATGCTTGTTCCCAGGAACGGAGTCTGCTTCCCCCTACCCCCCATAATTTCACATGTCTACAACCAGAGTAATAATAACCAACATAGAGCAATTTATAGTGCCAGTTCTGTCACCTGCTTCACATGTATTATCTCCCTAAATCCTCAAAAACTCCTAATAGATAAGCACTATTATTATGCCCAGTCATTGTGTTGAAGAACCAAGCCCAGAGCTTGGGTCACAGTGGAAGGGCCAGGCTTAGAGGGTGCGAATCCCACACTTCCCCTGTCTGTTTGCTTCCTGCCGCCACGCCTACCAGTGGTCCCCAAGGATTCAACTCCCTAGCCTTGGTGCTCCCCACCCTCCTGCTGCTGTGCTGACCCCTGGCAATGTCACAGAAGAGTCTGAACTTCATGGGGAGGCAGAGCAGGTGGTTGAAGAGCGGAATCCGGATGCGCTGCATGCACTCTTTATGCGTCATATCGAACCACTCTCGGCAGCTGAAGATGGCCTTGTTCACCACATCTGTGAGAAGGGGCAAAGGGGGCTGAGCTCCGCACCCCCTGCCCTGGAGCCCCCCTCCACCCCCCACTCCCGCCCTGCCCTGTACACCTCTCACAGGAGCAGCGCAGCTTGGTTTTGAGCTCGTACATCTTCTGTGTGGAGAGGCGGGCTCGCAGGGGCTCTGCCCTGCGGCCTGTCCCCTCTGAGCCCACAGGCATGTAGCCAGCCTCACTGTTCACCTGGGCATCCAGGTCCTTAAAGGAGTTAGTGATGTTCTGAGTCTCGGCTCTCAGTGATTCTTTGCTGCCCTGAAGGTGGACAGGACAAAGGAGAGGGTGGAGGGGCCATGGGGCACACAAGTCAGGGATGGGCCTTCAGAGCATCTGAGGCCTGAATGTCTGTCTCCCCCATTAGCTAAGCCCTGGGCTCTTACCCCAGGCCTACAGGGATCCCTGGTCTAATTCAGAGGTCTCAGGAAGTCTTTCCTACCCTCAGCTGCCTCACCTACTGCCTTACACCTCTGCTCCCTCACCTCCCAGCTCCCATTCAGGCCCCCACCCCAGATCCTTGCTAGTGAAAGGTTGCCCCAGTCCTTGGACTTCACCCCTTAAACTGATCTCTCCCACTGTGCCATCTCCATGTCACTGACTCCTCAGGCCCTCTCGCCCCAGCTCATCAACACTTCAGTCCTCCCAATCCCCAGTCTTTAGTCCTCCAATACCCACTTCCCTCATCCCCTGTCTCTCAAGTCCTCCAAACTTCTCAAGACCCAAGTCCCCAATCTCTGACATTCTGGTGCTCGGGTGGGGCCTATCCCAATGCTGGGGGCTGGGGCTCTCCTGACATGTAGTGGCCCAGGGACCAGGATTCAGCCTACAGAAAAAGCCAGTAGTTCCCCCACTAGGAAACTGCAATACAGGGTCACAGCTCCCACATCAAGTCACCTAGGACCCATGGGAAAAGGAGCCCTAAGCCTTGCCCTTCAGGGTCCTGACCAGCAGGTCCTTGAAGATTGCCCGCAAGGGGGCTGTGGAGACACGCCAGGCCGCACGGGTGTTGTTCATCTGCAGCTCCACAACGCAGCCCAGAGACTCTATCACCTCGTTGAGGTTGTACTTCAGGTTGCTCAGTGGTCCTGGGGGAAGAGGGCCCTGATAGATCATCTCCCACTAAGGCTAATTCACTTTCTGGAGCCTACCTCTAGCTCCTAATCTGCCTGCAGTTCTAGAAATATACAACAATGGGACCCAGAAGCCTGGGAGAGGTCATCTCACTCAACCTCTGATTTTTTCTTTTTAAAGATTTTATTTATTTTTGAGTGGAAGAACTGGGGGTGTAGGCCAGAGGTGCAGGGGGTGAGAGGATTCACCAGAGACAGATGGGGAGCAGAACAGGTGGCTCCACTGAAATGTACTTCTAAGGGGAGCAGTAGGCGAGACAGGAGAGGTCTGCTGCACCATGTGGGTCAGCTCCCTGACTGGGTATCGAACTCATGCCGCAGTGACTGGCAATAGATTGACAGTGCTGAGATTTCACCCCTAGGCCACCAGGGAGTCCCTCAACCTCTGATTTTTTTTTTTTTCACCTGTAAAAACTAAGGAGGCCCAGAGATGTGGAGGAATTCTTCCAGGGACACAAAGCAAGATGGGGCAGCTCCCACCCTTTATCCTTCACCAAGCCTAGCTCCCACCAGATGACCTGCCTACGCAGGGTCATAGCTTCAGTACCCAGGGCACACACTCACCCTCGTAGATGGCAGCCAAGGCGTATCCCAGCACAAAGAGCCTGCCCTCTTTGCCTAGCATCTTGGGCACTAGCAAGAGACTGGCACAGCGGATATGAGGTGAAGTCCCCCAGCCCATGGCCCCCAATCCTGTTAAGAGAGCCAGGGGCTGGTGAGGCAGAGTGAGCTTCAGTTTTACTCATCCTTCAGTGAGCACCCGTCCCCCACAACTCCCTTCTAGAACCACCACTATGCAGCCCTGGCCCCCGTTTATCCTGACTTTGAGAGGCCTGCTCATTCATTCGTTCATTTGTTCAACAGCCACTTACAGAGTTTAGTCGCGTGCCAACTCTGCATGGAGAGCTGGGTAGAGGCTGAGCAGTCATGGATGGTGATCAACCTTATGCGTGTATATGTGTGCACACTTGTGTTAGGGAAGAGGGCCAGTGCTCCCTCCTCCTGGCTGGATTCATGCATACCCCATGTGCTAAGAGAACAGAGAGAACAAGAGAAAATTTCTGCAGTTAGGCAGTGGTGCTCCCCGGAGTGGGCAGAGGGTCCCGAGCCACCCCAACATTCCCTGTGTGCTGACACCTACAACACCTACACACCATCGCTGCCCCTGATTTTAGTCCTTAATTGTGTGCCTCCTGGTGTGTTTCAGCAGTTTCACATGTGTCTCCCTGTGGTCTCTTGATGGAGACAGTGAACTCTGGAAGCTCATAATCCAGGGAGAGAGACAGACAAATAAACAAATGACTACAGCCTGATGTGCCAAGTGCACCAGGGTGGCGCTTAGGAAGCACTGTGGGAGCCAGCAGGGAGTGGGGATTTCTGCAGGGAGGGGTGGGGCTGGGAAGGCTGGACAAAGGAGATGATGTGTCAGCTAGGACTGGAGGATGAGTAAGCGTTGTTAGGAGGTGCAGACAGTGTTCCAGGCCAGAGGGACAGCAGAAGCTGGTCAGGGAACCTATAAGATTCTTGTGTTGACAGAGCATATTTTTGCCAAAACAAACCCCAAGTGCTGACACTTCCTTCCAGCTCTGCTGCCCTAACAGAGTCTCCATCATCTCCCCTGGAAGTAATGAGTCTCCCTCTTCTTCTCTTGCCAACCTAGTCTTCAGTTTTCACCAGGAAGCCAGAGTGATCTTGTGAAGACCTAAGTCGGATCACGTCCCTTCCCTGCTTCAAATCATCCAATCACTTGCCACCACACTTGGGATAATGGCCCAAATCCTTTGACTTTGGCAATGGACCCTGCACTCTGGCCCCTGCACTCTGGCCCCTGCCTACCTGCTGAGGTTACCGCACGCAATGCAGTCCTGCACCCACCAGATCTGCCCACACAGCTGTTGCTGTTCCTGGAACAAGCCAAGCTCATTCTCCTCTTAGGTCTTTGCCCTAGCTGCTCCCCCTGCCAGGAGCACTCCTCCCCCTTCCTCACCTGGCTGACGCCACCTTGTCATACAGGTTTGCTGCAAATCCTATCAGGTGCCACCCAACAGTTTGTTCTGCCTTCTCCCTTGTTAACGCAACTTGGGTTTTGTTCAAGGGTACTGGGATGCCTCTGTCCAGGCCCCTGTGAGTAAATCTGGATCTGTCTAACTCAGTCATGGTGTAACAGGATGTTGAAAGGGGCTCGTTCTGTGGTCTTGGCCTTGTGGCCAGAGACTCCTGCTGGGGATGACCACTGACCAACAGTTACCATACATTCCAAAGAGCGACATGGGGCTGCAGGTGTTCTCCCTGGGCTTACCAAAGAGCAAAACCATTCTCACCCTTCTACCTCAGGCAGTCTACATAAAGGTAAGACCAGAAATCAGAATTTTCTGGAAATAGAGAGAAGCGGTTGGAGAGCACAGATAGAAGAGGTTTGTGGAAAGTTTGTGGAAAGTTTACTTCCCCCTGCCAAGTGAGAGTACCCTTCAGAGACTGGGGCTGGGAGAAGAGGAACTTGCCATCCCACCCAGACTGGACTTCCGCCCAGGTGCAGAACCTCATAGGGCCACTCTAGGGCGCCCACCAGAGCAGCAGGCCTCAAGCCATCGGTGAGGTTGTCCATCCACAAGGGCAGCCTGCTTAGGGAAGAGGCTACGGGAGGTCTGCAGGGGCCCTGGGGAGCCTCATTCCATGCCATCCAATAGCACTGCCCTCAGCAGGAACCTAAGCACTGTGAGGCCACCACAGAGGCTCAACGGGACCGTGAGTGGCCCCGAGACAAGCAGGCTGTGAGTGCCTGCCACAGAGCAACGGGCAGTCACGTTAGAATGGTATCAGTGGCTTCACATTTTTGTCCCTTTTCCTCTAATTCTTCTAATCCCCTTTCTAACATCAGAAGAACCAGAAGGGGAAGGAAGTGAAGAAAAACGGGAAGGAGCAGGCCACTCCCCCATCTCCACTGCCAGGGATCAGGCCTGAGCTAGGGGGCCCGAAAGAGGTAAGGAGGGAAGATGCTTGAGAATGGACTTGAGGTTGGAATTTTGATGCATTGGCCCTTTTAAGTCCTGACATTAGTCCTAATTACTGAAACAAGATTAGGACTTCTAAATAATAATAACCAGAAAGTTAAGAGTCTGTGCAAAAGGTCTTAACCCGCAGACTTGAATACGGTGGTCAGAGAACAAGTAGTTTCCTGTTGGTTTCCCATACAGGCTCATTCATTCAATAAGCTGCTGCCACAGCCAGCTCCATCAGCACCTGGTATAGGTTTGGAATGAGTGTGTGCTCTGGGGCTGACCCTAGATGTGTGAGGGGAAGCTGGCTGGGCTAGAGGGAAGTTTTCCTTGTTCTTAAGAGACATGAGGAAGGAGTGTTCTGGTCTTTAGATATTGTATGAAGATGTGATGCCAGGAATCGCTGCAGCCACTCGTGACCTGAAGAGTGTGGTTGAAAGGCCAAAAATGGCAGAGGAAAAAAAGGCCAAAAAGAACATAGGTTCTTGATGGGTATCCTGAGCTGCTCAATTATCCAAACTTCACTCTACCTTGAAACTTGTTGTTCCATGGAATAATAAACTTCCTCTATGGTTAAACTAGTTTTGGGTGAGTTTTCTGTTCTTTCAGCCCAACACCTCTGATACAAGGTCTTCATCTTCATTCAAAGGTCACCTTCTCTGAGAAACCTCCTCTGACTACTCAAGCTAAGGCAGCTCCCCAGCCCCTTTCCATCACAACCCTCTGGTTTGCTTTTTGATACCACCTGTCACCATCAGAGATGCTATTTATTTCTTGTTCATTTATTGTCTAACTCTCTCCACTAGAGTGTAAACTCCAAAAGAGTGCAGAGAGTGTCAGCCTTGTTCACTGCTGAATCCTCAGCAGGTTCTCAATTAATAATGAATGAATGAATGAATGAATGAATTTAATGTATCAGGAGAAGCAACAAACTGAAGCCAGACAGGTCAGGAGAGTGAGGATTATGAAGGGCTTGGATTTGAACTATATCATGCCAGTGATAAAGAGTCCCTCAAACTGGGGAGTCTTCTCAAGGGCAAGGACTGTGGCTTCTTCCAAGGGCTGGGAGTCGGTCTCCTCTCCATCTCCCCTCAGAGCCTAATATAAGGCTGAGGCCACAGGGATGCTTAGGGACAGAAGAAACCAGCTCACATTCCCCGGACGTTCTGGACCAGGCCACATTTGACAGGCCTTAAACGGCACTAACCTGCCAAGCCGTACAACACTACCATCTTCTGTTCTTCATGGATGTTCATTGGGTTCACCAGGAGCTGAAAGAGACCTAAGGGTCCAAGATTAAGTCAAAGGTCTAAAGAGGATCCTACCCTGGGCCTCTGCTTCACACTTACCTATAGCCAGGAGCCCTCCAGTGCCTGCCCCCAGCAAAACGGCAGCTACCGGAAACTCTCCTGGCCGGCGCCACAGGAATCTGTTACAGGAGGCTGGCAGTCCCCATCTCAGGAGCCTCTGTACCGCTTGGGGGTGTGTGTGGGGAGGATGGGAGAGTTTAGCCCACAGGGCCAACACCCCACTCTTCTACCTGGGAAGTGGTTTATTAGGATTGGGGGGAGGGGAAGAGGTAAAGGTCCGGGGAACCTGGATGAGAGTAGCAGGAACTTGGTGAATCTGGAAAAAGGATGAGGGACCCTGAGGAGGTGGGAGACAGGCATGATGGAGAGAAAGGGCCAGCTATGTTGGATGTGGGCACTGGATAAAGGGATGGAGGCTGGGACTTCCCAAAAGTGGGGGAGGGGGTAGATTCCTGAAGGACAGATTGGATGAGGGGCATGGGGTCTAGGAGAAGGTGTGATGGGGCCCTCTCTGGGGTCTGACTCACTGGTGTGGGGGAGCTTTCTCTGCCCTTCTGCTCCATTCTGGTGAGGTCTAATGTCCATAGGTCTCGAGGGCAAAGACTGTGGCTTCTTCCAAGGCCTGGGCGTCTGTCTCCTCTCTAACTCCCCTCAGAGTCCAATACACAGCTGAGGCCACAGAGATGCAGAACCCTCTCTCATCCCAGCAGTCCCATCAAGGACGTCCTCAAGAATGTGAGGTTCTGTTTCTGTCTCCTCACCCACAGCCAGTCTGAGGTTTGTCTCTTAATCCCTCTGCTCTGAGGTATGAGGAAGGAGATGAGTGACTCCCTATCTGGTCCCCCAGCCTTTGGAACTGATCAAGGGATTCCAAAATATGTCCAATAAAAGCCTCCCAGAATCTTAGAATATGGTGAGGAATTCCGGGACCCTTTAAGTTCAGTTCACTCGAGACAGTAAACACTGGGTCCCAGCAGCCACACCCAAGGCCATGAAGGCCATGAAGGCTGCTGTGCACCCCCTGGGTACAGAGGAGCCAAGTAGGGCTCGGGGTGTGGTGCGAAGCACAGCAGCCTTTACTTTAGGCTTGTCCCTGGCCACAGCCTATGGACTCCTGGAGCTGCTGGTGGAAAGGCACAGCCCCTGGGGCTGCCTGGTGGGCACCCTCACCTTGGCCATCTTCCTTAGCCTGGGCATGGCGTTCTCCCGCCAAGTCAGAGTCACTGTGTTCCTGCTGCTGCCCCAGGCCTTCTCCAGTAAGCCTGGCACCCAGTGGGAGGGGGAGGGGGCAGGGCCCAGAGGAAGGGGCAGGTTGAAGGGAATATCCTAAAGGCTTCCGTCAAGGACTTGCTTAGACTACCATGTGTGAGGCTGGGGCTGTGCTTTTGATGGCGCTGTCTCCCCCAGCACAGGGCCGGACACTGCTCTTGGTGGCTGCCTTTGGGTTGGTGCTGCAAGGCCCTTGTGCCAACACCCTGCGCAACTTCTCCCGGGCCAGCGAGGCCGTGGCCTGTGGGGCAGAGCTGGCCTTGAATCAGACCGCCGAAATGGTGGAGCGGGCCAAGCAGCCCCTCATCAGTAAGGCCATCATGACTCCTTGTCCTTCGTTTTTCACAGTCCTCTGGCTTTCTCTCTCTCTGCTGGTGCTGGGCCCTAACCTCAAAGCACCCAGTTAGACACCCTCTTAACCTTGCTTTCTGGCCCATCTCACTACAGATGTACTCCCAGATCCAAGCCTCCAGGCTTGCCCCCACAATGGCTGTCCTTTTTCCACTCCCTATCCAGAGGCAATGGCCACTAGAGGAGGAGGCCTCACAGTGCCCCTACCCCCCACCTCCCAGGTGCCCTGAACAAGATTAAAGCCATTGCCCAAAGGGCCAAAGTGGTGGCTGACCAGGTCCGCAAGTTCTTTCGGTCAATCATGGATGGTGTGAAGCATGTAGGTCAGCACATTATTGTATCTGGGTTGTCTCCTTTTTTTCGGGGGGTGGGGGGTGGCTCAAGATTCACCCAATCCCTTCACCTTCACCCTTGTCCAAGACTTTTTAGGCAGCTCCTTGGTGCTGACTAGTTCTCATTGATACAACCCAGTGAAGCCCTGATCACAAGCCTCTCCAGCTCTGGGTTCTGTCTTGGTCTCCCGAGGAGAGGTTGTAGGCCCCTGGCCTGGGTACTGGCTCTGGTGCCAGCTGGCCCCGGGTGCCAGCCCTGTAGTCTCCCCAGCCAGGGCTCTGCGGAACGTCTGGTACTGGCTCCTGCACATCGGCGACGTGTGCAACTCTGAGATGGGCAACCCCTACTCTAAGTGTGCACGGGTCTTTGACGATGGCAGGGACAACTGCATGCATGCCATCCCACGTGCCTCCCATCTGTGCTATATCCTCATGCCCTTCAAGCTGGTGCTCTGTGGACTTGCCAGTGGTGAGAGAGCCAGGGCTCACCGGAGCCTGGACAAATGTAGTGGGCAGTGAGGGAGGCAGGCAGGCCCACAGGACCCATGGGGGCAATAAATATGGGACAATGAGGCTGCTGGGCACAGTATGGGGCAGGGAGATAGGGAGGAATCAACGTGAGGGGCAGAGCAGTATAAGGAAGTTTTTACCAACTAATGTGGAGGTTATAGGAAAGGTGAAAAGTCAAAAGAGGCCTGGGAGGACATCTTGGAGGCAGGCAGCATCTCAGCCCCACCTGACACTTAGTCTCGGGTTCTCAGTGGTCCAGGTGTTCTGTATCATCCCCAAGTATATTCAGCCCTTCTTGAACGAGACCATCCACACTCGTGAGTGACCCCTCCTAACCCTGCTGTGTGGTGCCCCCATCCATGGAGCGCTCCCAGTTCATGGAGTGTTCCCAGCCCATGGAGTGCTCCCTGTTCAAGGATGGGGGTCAAGAGCAGCAAAGGACCCCCAACATTACCCTTTGGTACATTGGTACAGCCAATGGTCATGCTGTACAGATTAGTAAACTGAAGCTCAGAGGAGCAGAAGTTTTGCAGTAGGGTTGGGAGTGGGCCAGGGGCCCCTACCCCATTGGGATCGGTCCTACAGAGGCATAATGCTGGCACTAAGCTTGCAGGCTGTGGCAGCTTCATCCCCTCTTTGGGCTCCCGCAGATGGCAGCACCAGGGGTTCCTGGCTGGTCTATAGGCCATGCCAGTCTCCTCCCCTGGGTGCAGTTCTGTCCCTCCTGTTTTTGTTCCCATCTTCCTGGACCCGCTGCCCCAGCTGTGATGAAGTTGATTAACCGGGTACGTGAGGAGTTCGAGTTCAACATGACAGCAACCCACCACTTCTCCGTGGACCTCAATGCCTCTCGGAGCCTCTCCCAGGTAGCGCTGGACCTCCATGAGGCCGTCAGCATGAAGCTGCACCACGTCCGGGAGGCCCTTGCTCTGATGGGCTACACCACACCGCTGCTGCTCACGCTTCTCTACATCCAGTGAGGGCCCAGGGGCAGGGCGGGGCAGGGTGGCTCAGGGGCAGCCCATCCCCACGACCCCCTGAGAAGCTGCAGTCTTGAATGGTGGAAGGTGGGAAGGGTGTTGCCCTGTGGGTCTGGTCCGGGTCCCCAGGGGCCTCATTATGCTCCACCAGAGCCCTGTATTATCGGTATTGTTACCTGAGCCGGGATCATTTCGACAACATCTACATCACCAGACGGTTGCTGCGTATGGAGGTGGTGCGCTCCACGGCGGGACTGTCCACCGTGCTGCCACTCAGTGCCCACGAGGCCAGACACTACATCCAACCAGGTGAGGGCTCAGAGGACTGCAGATAAGGACGCTAGGGAGGCCAGGGCTTTCCTTGAGCCCCGGGCACTGGCAGGGCCAGAGGGAGGAAGGCCTGTGCAGCTGCTAGGCCTCTACCTCTGGCCATGGAGCCTCCTCAGACTGCTTCCCAGCCTTCCCCAAGGATCCTCCCAGCTTCTGCAAGAGCAGAAGAGACCCAGCTGGATCAGAGGCAGGAACCCCCTCCTCCGGGAGGGAGAGCTCTCCAGGAATTGGGTACTAGTGAGTGGGACGACTGGGAAGCATCTTTCTGACCATCCCTCCGCAACCCAGGCTCCATCTTCTTGTCCCGGTGGGAGCAAGTTTTTTACATCCTGGCGACTTTTGACCTGATCCGGCACCTCCTCCTTGTGCTGCTCCTGGTCTTCCTGGACTACTCGGTCTTCTGGGTGCTGGATCTGGCCCGGCACCAGCTGCAGGGGGAGATCGTAGCCCGCAGTGAGCCTGCAACACCTTCCCCCTACCAGTGTCTCTCTCACCCTAAATCCTGGGGATGGCCTGAGTGTCCCAAGGCACTATCAGTCTCAAGTTCCTGACTTTTCCCCTATTCCATCTCTAGCCTCTGTCTAGTCACCCTGTGTTCAAGGTTCTACCACAACAGAGTAGGTAAAAACATAAGTTCTAGAGTCAGGCTAGCTGAGTTCAAGTTCCAGCTCTGCCCATTACCAGGTGGTAACCTTGAGCAAGCTGCTTAACCTGGAAGGGCTTGAGTTTCCTCATCTGAACAATGAGATAGTAAAGGTAGACACCTTTTCGAGTTGCCCTAAGGAGTGAGACCAGGGGTGCTGAATGCCTGGTAGGTCGT
Source organism: Scalopus aquaticus (assembly GCA_004024925.1). NCBI lineage: Eukaryota > Metazoa > Chordata > Mammalia > Eulipotyphla > Talpidae > Scalopus > Scalopus aquaticus. The sequence continues at coordinate 5,616 of PVIJ01021020.1, read as the reverse complement.
TGATAGAGCGAATTGCATGAACCGTGGAATACCATTCATCTAACCTCGAGCACCACGGGTCCACCAGAAAAAACAACAAAAAAACCCCAAACAATCAATGAAACACTGAGTCCATTGCCTGCTACATCGCTTAGCAAACGCTGCTAATAAAGGCGGTTGGGCGGTTATGGAGGCAGGAGGTGCACTCCATGACATTAAGGTCATCTCAGATCTGGTGGCTTGGGCAGGCAGGCCAGACACTGGTGCAAGGCTGTTAGACCTGGTGCCAAGGCTGATGTTAGGTCCTGGCTGAGGGCCTGTCTTCTCCCCCTCCCGCTCACCCCTAACCCCCCCACCTGTGACTGGGACTGCTCCACTGTCCATTCTCCAGAAGGTGGGGGATTTTCTGCATGGTTGAGTGGGCACAACCATGAGTGTCCCTCATAGCGTGTCTTGGTGCCAGGCCCTGTGTTAGTTTCCATAACTGTGGAAGGTGTTGGCTACACTGGGAAGATTTTCCGGGATCTGGTGTCAGCGTTTGATATCCTGCAGCAAGGCAACATCAGCATCTTGTCGCAGCGCTGTGTCCTGCGTCCCTCGGAGCCTGACACCACTGGTTACCTCATCATTGGTATCAACCGCACCTCTGAGGGCACTAAGGGGGCACAGACCATTCAGGGCACCAGGGGCAGACTACTGGGAGGGGGAAGAGAGGCAGTGGCTTATGGTGCTCACTGTGCCCCAGGCATCATGTATGGCCTGTGCTTCTTCGTCACCTTGTTTGGCAACTATGTCAGTCGGCTACGACGGGTCATCTGTGCCTCTTACTACCCCTCCCGGGAGCAGGTAAGGGCCCAAGAGCCAGTCCCTGATCCCCTCCTCAGAGTGCTAAGCTCTAGAAAGTCTGGGGTGCTTAAGAGTCCTTCAGCAATACCCGCTCTCTACCCTCTGGTTGAACCCCAAATCCAACTGATCGAATAATAGGCCTCTGGACCCCAGATGGGGCTAAGATAAATGGTGCCGCTTGTGGGAAGGGCTTCCTGGGACAGAGCCTGCCTCAAAGTTTTCTTAAAATCACTGGGGGATGGGAGCCAAGGATGCAAAGGTGAAGCAGACAGTCTGGAGCTAACAGTCTTGGGATGAGAAAGGCCTTTAACAAGACATTACAAGGGCATTAACAAGTGTTTTTATTACGGAATGAATAAATGTATGGGCACTGGGGGAAGGAATGGGCACCTCTGCCTAGAGAAATGGGGAGTGGGCATTTGAGTCAAGTCTGGAGGGACTCATAAGAGTTGCACAGAAAGAAAGGTAGAGATTAAGGATGGGTGCAGACAGGCTAAACAGGAACAAGAGGGGACCCCACCCCTGATCTGCCTTCCACCAGGAGAGGATCGCCTACCTCTACAACATACTTCTGAGCCGCAGAACCAACCTGTCTGATGCCCTGCACCGAACAGTGCGGCGGCGGGCAGCTGACCAGGGCCACACGAGCGTCCTCCAGGTGCTGACCAAGTGGTGAGCCCACCGTCCTTCATTATAGGTGGGGAGTGAGAGAGACAAAAAAAGAGCCAGAGGTCAGTGGTCACTGTTCTCCTTAAGTGTCTATAGGGTCGGTTGAGGAAGGTGCCCATTCCAGGCCTTTTATGCACTGAGAAGGGAGAATTAGGAACATGGATTCTTAGGGGTGGGGAGTGAAGGGAGAAGGAGGACAGGTGGTTGCTACAATGAGAGGGATGGAGGTCAGACTTCAGGAAGGACTAGCTGACATTTGGAAGTCAGTGCTGTATCGGGAAAAAGGGTAGGCCGGCTGGGTTGGTCTGCTGAGTCTGGTACCCCTCTCCTCAGGTGCTCCTGCCTGGTTCCCTTTATTAACCAGTTTTGGCCACACCAGGCCTACTGCCTGGGCTGCGGGCAGCCCCAGGATGAGAAGGACATGGAGAACTTTGTGTCCTGCAGCACCCCAGGCTGCAAAGGTAAGATTCCTGGGGAGGGTGCCTCTCTCTGCTGGAACTCAGTACATTTGCCTATGACAATCCATGTGGTCCTGTCTTTGTGGACTTGTCCTGTACTCACCTTTGCACCCTTCCCTTCATTCCTATGCACATCCTCATTTACATAGAACCCCCAGGAAGCTCATTTTCTTTCTGCGTGTGAAAATAATTGATATGCAGGTGGCATTGCCTCAAGTCCCTAGTGCACTGGTTGACAAGGTTGTCCCCCCCACCCCCCAATGGGGTAGCGTTGGTGAGAGCTGGAAGCCAGGAACACAGTGAGTGAATGGGAAAGCTTAACTTCACCTCCTTCCCTCCTGGCCTCCTCCAGGGCTCTTCTGCTCCACCTGCTTCCGCCTCCTAGACAACACGTGCTCCGTGTGCGCATCCCCTCTCACCTACCAGGGGCAGCTGGACCCGGAGTTGTGAGTCTACAGCACGATAGGGTAGCTGGAGTTGGGGGGCACTGGGAGCAGCCACTCCCCCCCAGTTCCTGGGACCTCTGTGGGCCACTGAGATGGGAGGCTTCCCCAGGGACTCCAGTGACGAAGAGGGTCCCCGGCTATGGCTGGCTGCAGCGCGAAGGAAAGACCCTGCGCAGGAGTGGGCACTACGACAACGACTCCAAGAGGCACTGGGCAGGTATTTCTCATCAGAGTCCAGCTCGGACTTCAGGTGAGCTGGAAGTAGGAGTTGGGGCCTAAGCATCTTCTGTCACACTTACAAAGGGCTTCTTGAGGGCCTGGCCCCCCTGGTGCTGGGAACAGAGATGAAGGGAGGAAACAAAAGGTGTGTGCCTGCTCTGTCTCAGCACTCTTGACTGAGCCCACTGAGGAGCCCACTGAACTGTGGGGGAGAGCAACAGCAAACGAAAAGTGACACCCAAGTGGAGAACAACCAACTTGAGGAGAGAAGCAGGCTGTGGGTAGCACAGAGGGTAGAACGACCAATTTGGGGTGGGTTGTATTTTTTTTTTAGGTATTTATTTATTTATGCATACAAGAACTGGGGTGTAGGCCACAGGTGCAGGGATGGTGGTGAGAGGATTCACCAGAGGCAGAGTAGGGAGCAGAAAAGGCGGATCAACTGAAATACAGGCGAGACAGGAGAGGTCTGCTGTGCCATGTGGGAAGTTCCTGGGATTGAACTAATGTGGCAATCAGCTGGTGATTGCTTAATAGTGTTGAGACTTTAACCCCTGAGCTACCAAGGAGGTGCCTGGGGTAGGTTGTATTAATGAAAGCCTCATAGAGGAGGTGAAAAAAAAGGTGGGTTTGGGGGCAACCTGATAATTTGTTAGACTTAGGAGAGGAAGAAAGCATTCCAGGGGGAGGGGGGAGAATGTGAGACATTCAGGAGAGGGGAGCCTGAGGGAGGGGTGGGTGTCTGGGCAGAGACCTCAGAGAATGTTGGAGATAAGGCTGGAAGGCAAAGGTGGGGAGGTTCTTGCTTTCTATCTGAAGACCTCAGGTTGGAAAGTGACTTGTTCATATTTGTATTTTTAGCAATAAACTAAGAAGGCAGAGCAGAGTCGGGCAGGAACAGGAGACCAGAGAGGAGGCCCTCTTAGTTCAGAAGGAGCTGTGATGGCCACAGAGGGGACGTTTGCAAAGGACTAGAAGTTCTGAGCTTGCCATTGGGCAGTGTCAGGGCGAGAGCAGGAAAAGGTTCTGGGGAAAGAGGAATGGCTCATTTCAAGACCTCTGAGGTCTACAGGCATCCAGCTAGAGACATGCAGGGGACACCTAGAAAGGAGCAGGGCTCTGGTAGGAGATGTAGAGGGGGTGTTTTTTAGACAAGGTAAGAGTGAGCTAGCTCATTCTGGTGAAGGGCATGACAGGAAAGAATGGGACAGAGACGGAACCCTGAGGGGCTTAGTCACAAACCAAGGTGAGGTGAGCCTGGAGAATGTAAGAGATGCAAGTATATCAATGGCATGAGGTGATCAGTGAGGGTGAAGAGTGGAGAGTAGCCACTGAGCATGGAGCCTCAGGGTCAGTGGAGTAGCTGCTGGGTCAACTATCCAGGCATTGGTTGACAGGTTCAGGCTGGCTGGTTGAGAAGACCCAGAAACAGAAATGGGGTAGGCGGCTCCACATCTCTGTTGCAAGAAATTCAACAATTCTTTTTTTAAATATAACTGCTGTCATTTAAAAAAGGAAGCTTTATGGTGAAGAGGAGGGAGTGAGCTTCATAGCCCAAGGGAGCAGCTTGAGGGGACCCAGCACTAAAGGATTATTCTTTATCCAAAGTGAGGGAGAGTTGGGCATGTGGAAGGTGAAAGAGAGCATTGAGGAGAGAGGCATGCAGATGAGAAGGGGTCCAGGGGCAGTAGACAGGGTGACCTTGGAGAGGAGCAGACTCGCTCAAGGCAGGAGGGGAGAGGGCATGCTCCTCTGAGCAGAGTTGAGCTTGTGCCAGGCTGGTGGCCTGGCTTTTCTTGGGGGAGTAGGAGGCCAAGGTGCCTGCTGAGAGCAAAGGACAGGATTGGGAGTGGAATAAAGGTTTCAGGGAGTAGGTGGTGGAGGCTGAAATACCTGCCTTGGGGATTGTGCAGAGAAGCTGACTGGGGAGGTGAAAGGATTTCCTGGTGGCACTAAAGGCCCAGATGATGTTGAAAACAGCCCTGTAGTTCTGTCAAATGAGTTTACCATGAAGAAGATTTGAGGGTCGAGGGGTTTCTCTGGGCAGGTCAGACGTAGGACAAGGTGGGGAGAGAATTAGGATGTCTTCAGTAAGCATCTGAGATGACTGACCTTGGGGAAGAGAAAGGACTGAGACTGTTCTCTTGGAGTGGCAGGGGAGGTCCAGGGTCTATGCTCGATGAGGCGTCTGAGCAGAAGTAGGAGCCAGGAGTAACACAGGGAATAGGGCCTGCCCAGGGAAGAATTCTGGGGTAAATCCAGTGAGTGGCCATGGTTGAGGGGAGTTTGTGAGTAGAGGTAAAGGAGGTCAGTATGGAAGGGTCAGAGAGCGGAGTGGATTCTCCAGTGAGAGAGCTCGCCTACACGCCAGCCCAAGGCTGGCACCAGCCTTAGTAAGAAAGAGTGTGGCTGGGTGTCTGGCAGGCCTGGAGGCAGCTGTAGCCAGCATGGTGCAGCTACTGCAGAGTAGCCAGGGACTTCGCAAAGCCCATGGGCCAGAGACACTAGCTGCCTCCATTTGGGAATATACAGAGAACACTGCCCAGTGAATGGGACCGTGGGAGGAGTAAGGAGTGGAGAGGCTGTAAGGGAAGCAAAGCTTTATTTTTAGAGGTTTTGGAGGGCTCAGGGGAATTAAAAGCCAGGTTGCCAGAGTGGAGGCTTAGCCTGGAGCAAGTTTTATCACCAAGGTCACTACATTCTACCCCCTACTAAGCCCGTGACCTTGGTCAAGTCATTGCCCACTTGTGTCTATCAAGCTAAAAATTATTAGGTATCTTCAACCTCCTCCATCCCTGGGCTCTGTGAGAGTAGCCACAGCTGGTGAATAAGAGGAGCCACCTCTGCACAGCTGGGGCGGGGGCAGGGTTGCACCTGTGAAAACCATGCTGTGGTCAGACCACCCCCATTCTCTCCCCACTAGTGACCACGATGAGAAGGGGCCCTGGCAGAGGAAGCACAGGCAGAGGAAACACAGGCAGCTGCCCCCACCTAAGACT
>PVIJ01021019.1:0-19532 GCA_004024925.1 Scalopus aquaticus | reverse complement strand
AACCCAGATGTCCAAAAATAGATGATTGGATCCAGAAGATGTGGTACATATACACAATGGAATACTATTCAGCATGGAAAGAAGATAAACACATGCAATTTGCAGCGACATGGATGGAATTAGAGGGGATCATACTCAGTGAAATAAGCCAGAAAGAAAGAGAAAAATATCTAATGGTTTCACTTATAACAGGACTATAAGGAAACCAAATAGGAGAGAGACAATCAGCAGGAGGGGGGGAGGCGGAGGGAGGGAAGGAAAAGCGCACAAAATGGAATAGAAAAGAACACAAGGGACCATGGAGATGGATCACAGGTGAATTGGTGGTGGGCTACCCAAGGGGAATACAAAATGTAAAAGACATAAATAACAATAAAAATATATATTAAAAAAAAGAGAGAGAGAAAATTCCTGGTGACTACCCTAGACTGATTGCATGACCCAATAATGTGTTAAAACCTACAGTTGGAAAAACATTTTAGAGGATATAGTCCTGACTCATAGCTATTATCTAACCATCTAACTTAAGGACTCAATAATGAGTTTTCTCCACAGAAAAAGAACATTCCATGACCTGGTAAACATGCCAGTGTCTGGTAACTTATTGGTTACTATAACATGCCCTTGGACAGTAACTGACATGCAACTCCTTAATAGATTTAGACTGTTCTGAATTTGAACCTTTGATTTCTTCAACAACCCTATTGAGTATTAACATTGGTTCATTTTATTCACACACACACACACACACACACACACACACACACACACACACACACAAATAGGTTCCAAAGTCACAGAGCTGTGAGTGAGGCCAGATTTCCTGAATCTGGAGGTCATGCTTTCACTCCACATTCAAAACCGGAGTTAACTATTCTAAGCACCACAAAGTATTCTCGCTCTAATCAATTCTGACTACCACTCAATATGACAATCATTTTACATGCTTTATGCAAAACACAGTGGAACCTGGACTTGTATCTCCAGTGGAATCTCCAGGTTGATGCACTGGTTCCAAAGTCACACCAAGATTCAAGGCAGCTGGCTTGTGTCTACAGCCAGGCTTCCACTGGCCACTCTTTCCATGCAACAAGATGACAGATGATCATAACCGAGATTGCTTATCTCTCTAATGAGTGGTTTCCATTAAACCAAGTCCCTACCTAGTCTCAATAGAAGAAGAGATATTTCCTAATACTGATACTATCACTCCTTATAAATTACTTGGTGGAAGAAAATGCCTTTCCTTACAACTCTTTGTCTTCTAACAATTTTCTTCCCAAAAGAAAGATCAAAATGAGAAACACTGTATGGCTTGTTCATTTAGATCTCTTTGATCTCTGTTCTCCTTTCATTTGCTTTGAATAAAATTAAGCTTAATCACAAAATAATTTCTCCAGTGATTTTCCTCTTGAAATTCTTTCCTGCCCAACCCACTCTAAATGTATCTATCTTCTTTGCAGATTTCCCTGGTCATAACTTATGACTAACTCTTCATATGCCCAACAATATGTTCTATATATCTCTGTTCTAACTACATCATTCTCTTTTATTGTTTAAGATTTTTTTATTGAAAAATCACTTAAATTTTATAATAAAATTTATTTTAGCCTTTATTTATTGGTTTAGAGTCAGAGACCTTCAAAAGTCTAGGTCTTATTCATAATTTTAAGTCTCAGTATGTAATATCTTCTATTGGAGGCCTTTAATGGATAGTGAGATTACATGGTCCATCAATTGGAAGTCAGTATACTTTTGCAATATTCTTCTCTAGTATTAATATAGTTATGAATTTACTTTGTTTCATCTCAGAGAAAGAAAATCGTGAGTAAAATCATGGTGCTTTTTGACACGCAAAACATTTTATTCTATGTTGTCAAAAGTTATCAGTCTTTTTCTGCCATAGATTTTGAGGTGTAATTAGAACACTTTTTCTGAAACCAAGATTAAAGAGAAATTCCGCATGTTCATTTAGTGAATGATTTTCATTTTAATTTTTTTTAATGAAGTTTTTTTTTAAATGAAGTTTTACACCCTTGTTAATATTTTGACAGTACAGGATTGCTCCCCTAGGTGTGGTTACCATAGCTCTCCCACCAGCATGCCCCTCTAGTCCTCCACCAAAGTCCATCCTATTTAGATGTTTTTTTTTTTTTTTTAAAGATTTATTTTTTATTTATACATACAAGCTGGGGTACAGGCCAGAGGCATGGGGCGGCGAGAGGGTTCACCAGAGACGGAGCGGGTAGCAGAACAGGCAGATCAGAAATACACTGCTGAGGGGAGCAGCGGGCGAGGCAGGAGAGGTCTGCCGCACCATGTGGGATTCTCCCTGGCCGGGCGTCGAACTCGCATCGCCGCTGCCGACAGCTCCATAGCGCAGCGCTCAACCGCTGCGCCACCGGGGAGGCCCATCCTATTTAGATGTTTTTGTAAGGTAAGAACCTAATTTTACTTTTTGCCAAATGGCTACCAGTTGTCCAAGCTTTTATTAAAAAGTCTATCTTTGCCTTTTTATCACATATTCATTTCCATATGATCTTTGGTCTATGATTGAGTTCCACAAGTCTATTTGTCTTATGCTTCAGCACCTTGTTTTAATTAGACTGTGCATTATGTTTTAATGCATGATAGAGCTAGTCCACATCAATTTTTCTTTTTCAGTATTTTCCTGGTAGAAATTAACAGGAAGAACAGTATTTTATAATGATGCATTTGAGCTATTTATATTCGTCAGCCCCTTAGACTTGTCAAATGTAATCAGTCATGTGCTGATTACAGATGTAAAACTAGTGTTTTATTTCTTTATCCCTTTGTACACTTTGATTTCTCTCTTCAAATGCTTTGGTTAATACCTCTGGAAAATATTGAAATTTTGTGAGTATAATGGCATCCATGCCTTCCATTTCTGATCTTAGTAGAACTTTCTCTAATATTTCCCCATTAGTAAGAGAGATACTGGCTATAGAACTAATAAATCTTTTCTCATATTAAAAACAGTACCGCCAAATTCACTTTTCTTGAATGCTGTTATCATTAATTGATGTTAATTTTGTTATTCTAATTTTGTTACTCAGCAGCTATAATCATGATCGAATAATTTTTCCCTTAAAACTATTTATATGGTATGTAATATTAATGGATTTCCTTATATTAAGCCAACTACAGAATAAATTCTACTTGGCTATGATGTCTTATTTTCTTAATGTGGTTTTGAATTCTGTTTGGTATTTTTGCATCATATTCAAAGAGATCATTTCCTTTTATACAATGCATTTATCACGATGAAATATCAATATTGTATTTGCTTCATAAAAATCAGGGCATTTTCTTTTGTTTTTAATGCTCTGGAATTACTTCTAGGTCATTAAGACTACTTGATCTTAGAGGATTTAGAGTTTCTTTGTGAAATCCCTTGTACCTAGGTCCTTCCTCTTTATGGAGTAGTTCCTTAATAACCGTCTTTATTTCTACTGTGGAAATGGATCTGTCTATACTTTCTTGCTCTTGTTGGGTCAATTTTGGAAATTTCTATTTTCCTCAAAATTATTTTTTTCCAGATTTTCAAATTATTTTGTGTAGAGGTCTATGGAATAGTCTATTAGTATTTTTCAATTGTTTTATTTCAATGGTTATTTTTCCCCTTGTAAATTCCTATTTTGTGTATGCGTGTTTTCTCCACTTATTTGTGGTCAAGTTAGCTAGTTTTGATTTTTTCAAAAACAGGATTTGGGACATTTTGATTAGGCCTACTATTTTGATCTTTATTCATTAACATCTGCTTTTATCTTCATTATCTCCTGCCTTGTGTTTTTGTTTTGTTTTGTTTTTTTAACTCTGTTGTTTTTTTACAAGTTTTTTGGAACTAGGAACTTAATTTCATTTGTACCAGTAAAAGTGTTTAGTGTTGTGAATTTTCTTTTGACAACTGCTTGAAACATGTGTTTGGATTCTGATAGCTTTCATATTTAATTCTAGTTTTCATTTTTAATTCCGTAATTTCATTTTGCATTTTCCCTTTTATTCATAGGTTATTTAATAAAAGTTTTTTTTTAATTTCAAGATAGAAGGGTCCTTTTTGCTGACAATGTCTAATTTTATTGCTTTGTAATCACAGAACATAACTTATAATATTTCTAGTTTATGGGAACAGTGGTGTTCTGGAGCTGACTTGTACTGGTTTATGAAAGCAAATTATATAGAGCTCTTCCCAACTCCTTGTTTTGTAACATCACATTGGTAGCTTTAAGTAACTATAAGAGGACTTGCATCAGAAAAATAAACAAATGTGTTCCTGGTGTTTTTATTGGCCTCTCTCCACCTAGACTAGAGAAGGTTCATACTACTGAACACTGTGAAAATAATTATCCATAAAGTGATTTATTTTAGAAAAAGATACATCATATCAAAGCAAAACTAATGTTACTATCATACCCAGAAATTTATCTCAGGAAATTTTTAATTACTGAGGGATTCTGAACACGTCATGGAAAAATAGTCACATCATTTGAACCTCTGAAATTACATGCTGTTTAAAAAATATTTTAAACAGGGAAGGAGAGTGAATCATTGAGAATGAATCACTTAGCTTCCTTTTGTGCATTAACCACCTCAAGACTATTAATTTCACATACATGTACCCTTTAAATTCTTGGGGGTATAAAGGCAAAGTAATGAGTCTTTGCCTTTAAAGTTTTCATTTTCTTTGCTTATTTTAGGGTTGTAAGACTGATTTTCCTTCTTCCATGACTTTTTCACTCGACTATGGGACCCCCAATTCTCCTGCCCCTGGATACTGAACCCCACCCAACACCAGCTCTGAACCCAATGGATGAATGGTTCAAATAATGTCTGTATGGGCTTGGGAGTGGTTTTCAAGGAAGGTTTTATTTACTTGAGAGGATGTGGATATGCAGGCAAGCTAAAAGTTAAAGTTAAAAAAAAAGACAAAGGCGGCAAAACCAGGCTATTTCTATAAATTTTCATCCTCAAAAAAATCTTCTATTAATTAAACTCTAATCCAGGTAATGTTTGAGGTCTAGTATTAAAGGAGGCCCTATGTTAATTGCTTTCTGTGTATTATTTAACTCTCCTGGATTTCTGTACAATAGGTATTATTTTCCCCACTTCATAGAAGAGGAGACTGAGGCTTAGAGAGGGTAAGTCACTAGTCCTAGGTGATGAGATAGCAAGTGATGGAGACAGGATTTGATAACACAAACATGAAGTCTGGCTCCAGCTGCACTACTGGGGCAATTGAGCTTCCTGTCCAATCCTATTACGCTGTCAGGGACAGTGATTACGAACAGGAATGGCAAATAAGTTTCAACTCATGCCAGCTCTAATCTATTTGTGGTTATTTTGATAAAGAATCCAAAGCTCCATCGGGGCTCAGTGAAAAAAAAAAATGTTGTGATCATTTACCAATGCCTGCCATTGGTGAGAAGGGGTTTAGAGAGACAATATCTGTGACTTATATGCCATCCCCAGAATAGTGAATTCTCAGAAGAGTTTCTATCTTTAATACTCAAGTTAGAATTATAAGAAGAAAAATAACATTGACGATTGCTGCCACTTCTGATTTATTTTTTAATGGAAAGACACCCATCTGTGATATAAAACTTAAAAATGGAATACAAGCTGCTAAATTGTTCTAAAAGTCTGTATTGGTGAAGGTTAATCTCAAATACTATTGCTTCCAACGTTCCATAGTTTTTTAAATGATAAAGAAGCAATAATCCAGCAGTAGGGACAAGATGAAGTGGCAGGCTTTAAAAAAAAAAAAAAAAGACAGTCTCATATGTCCACCAAGTTTCATGAGTCAATCAGCCAGGTTAAGCAATCCTATTTTCCCATCAACCAAGGAAAACACAGGGAGATCACCTCTGTCGAAATATATTTGAACTTTTCTCATTAGGCTAGCTACTAGCCCAAGCCACCTTCATCTGTCCCCTCAGTGACTAATAACCCTCTACTAGTTCTCACTGCTTCTAGTTTTATCCCTACATTTTTATGCACAGGTGCAAGAACGATTTCATTGGAAGGAACATAAGTCAGATTTTATCTCTTGCCCTCCCTTACTCAAAACCATCTGTGTCACCCCACATTACTCAGAGGAAAGGGCAAATTCCCTCTGAAGTGGTTATAGAACTATGTCAAATCTGCCCCCCTTTTATCCCTGTCTTCCTCTTACCACTGCCCCCCAACACCCTTCTACTCTGACATGTGCTTTTTACTGGTCTTAGGGTTTTTGTATTTGTGGGACCCTCTGCCTGGAATGTTCTCCCCATAGATTACCCCACAGCTCACTTTCTGACCTCCTCATCTCTGCCAATGTCATTTTCTCAAGGAAGCTTTTCAATTTAAAATTTAATTCCACACTCTCTACCATGTCTGCCTTCTCTGCTTTAAAAAATCATTCTCCATAGCACTCGTAACCATACTACATGTTACATGCTACTTTGTCCAACTTGCTCCTACTTTTCACCTCTACTACACTGTGAACATCAGAAGGACAGTTTCCATTTCATCCTCTGCTCTACGCCCAGTGTCCAGAATTGTGGTTGCCACACAGTAGACACTCCGTGAATAAATGAATGAATGGAGTTAAGCACTAAGATTCAAATCCTGTTTCCTATGAAACAGGAAAGAAGGCAAAAATCAAAATTCCCCAACATTTCCTTCAGGGGATGCAGAACTCAAAAAAGTTTTTCCAAAATGAAACTTTTTCTGGAAACTAGTCTTTTTCTTGATAAAGCTGCCAAATCCTCTACGTCTCAGTCCCTAAGACTCCACCCCAAAGCTCTCAGTCCACAGTGACCACACACACATCTGTCCCCACTACTGCACATCTATAGTCCAGGGACCTGCAACATCAGCTGGGAACTTGCTAGAAAGGCAGATCTTGGTCCTCATGCCAGAACGAATGAAGCATAACAGGCATTTTAACACTCTCCCCCTAGTGATTCTTGTGCCCATGAAATATTGAGGGCCCCCCCTCCCCTGCACTGCTTGATGAGTTTTAAGCCAAGGGTCCAAAGTTTGATCAGTGGAAGCACAAGCCAGTATGAAATCCAAGAAACCCAGGTGTTGTGTGTTCCTAGAAAACAGCTTTAACCTAAAAAAACAAAAAATTGAGTGCAGGTGTCAGACTTCCATTTTAAAACCTGCATCAGCCACATGTAAGATCTAATTTTTAAAAAATGCTTCAATATCCCATGTTTTGACTGACACCCCCCCCCACCCCCCGCCAGCGTGCATCACAGAGCAGCCAGGAAAGCATTGCACAAGGCGGGGAAGGGCTGAGCTCCTGCGTGGTCCACCCTAGATAAATCACCTTGTCCTTCTTGGGGTCCAGCCAACTTATCTGGTTAGGTGGATAGGATGTTTTGCGTTTCAGATGAGATCATACCTGTGAATGTTCTCTGAAAAGATAATAGTACTGTATAAAATGATGTATGATTTAAGCATTGATGTTGCACTTGCCTTTTCCTAACACATACTTGGTCATGCTTAGTGAGACTAGCTCCCGCCAGATCACGAATCACATCTGAAGACCAACTGTTGTTTGTTCTTATACTAAGAAGCCATCGCAGCTAAGGTAGGACGTCTTCCAATTATATGGTTTTGGTTCTAATTATCTTGCACAGCACCCACACAACAGTGAGTTTTCCCTTGCCTCTGACAGAATTGTAAGGAAAAATGATCCTATCTGAATCACCAGACCCATTAAAACGGAGTTCTCCCCCAGAGAATCCTCACCTGCTTCTGTGCTTCAACACCAAATCCCTAGCAAGCCTTACTTCACTTTGAGGAGCAAAATAGACATGGCCTCACTAAGAAGGTTGTCATCTTAGGATCACAAGCAAGTCACAGCTTCAGAACCACCAGCTGTCTGTCTATACATAGCAAGACCCAGTTCCTGATCTGGTCTGAGCCCTATCAAACACGTCTGTTCTGGTACATGAATCCTGCCTGTTTGTGAGTCTGTATTCCTATCAATACCCCTTTATTTTCTCCAGATATTTGGGTGTCAATCACCACTTGCCAGCTCCCTTTGCTTTTTGCTAATTCCTCTTCCTCATTTACCCACTGTCAGCTCCATAATCTCCCAGGACCTGTGGTTGTGACTTTTGTTTACAGGCTGATCACTGACCAGAACCAAGATGTCTGGGCCTGGCCCCTTCTGTGTCACTAAATCCAAAGATCACATCATGAACACCAACATGCTGGTCTGTCTCGCAAACAGCATGCTCCTCTTGCTACATCTGCGGCCATTGTGATCTACAGCTGTCCCAAAGAAGTCCTGTAGCTCCTCAAAGTGAGGTAGGAACTCCCTGGCTGAGTGTATTTAAAAAAAAAAAAAAAGCTTATCTACTGAAGTATAATACACATACATAGAAGAATATAAGTCATAAACAGTTCAAAAAATATTCAAGGTGGATGCATCTGTAGAACACCCATTCCGATCAGGAAATAGAACACTTCTAGCATCTCCAAAGCCCCTTTATGGTCCCTCTCAGTCATTACAATTTCTCCCTAAGATAGACAACTTGCTTCTATCAGTCATTATGTCCCCAAAATAACCAGTCCTTTAATTTTGAACAACAGAAACTAGTTTTGCCTGATTTTGGACTTTACAAATAAATTCAAGCAGTATGGACACTTTTGTGCCTGCTTTTTTTATTTTTACGTTTATAAGATTCATCCATGTTACAGGTAGCGATTTTTCATTACTATATAATATTCCTTTCTATGAATATATGTTCTATTTATCTGCCCTTGATGGACATTGATTCATTCCAGTTTTTCTCTATCACATCAGTATTGCTATATACATCCTTGTGTGTGTGTTTTGGTCAACACAACATACTTGTGGTTGTAGACTCCTTGCTGAGTCTACAACTAGGAGTAAAATAACTGGTTGAGAGGATGTACACACCTTCGCCTTTAATAGGTTTAACTGTTTTCCAAAGATGGTATACCATTTTATACTCCATTGAAAGTGTATGAGAGTTTCAGTTAGCCTGCACCTTTGCTAACACCTGGTAATATATTTTTCATTTTACTCTGGTTATGATGATTTAATGCAATTGCCTAGTAACTGGTGATCTGAATACCATTTACGTGTTAATTGGAATTGTTGCTTTTGTAAGTGCCTGTTCAAGTTTTTTGCCCATTTTTAATTCACACATCTCTATTTCTTACCAACAAGTAGAAAGTTCCTATTTGCTTTGAAACTTGTATTTGGTGCACTCTGAAAAGTCTCCCACTCTGATTTGCTTTATCAATCTCTTAATAGTGTCTATTGATAAAAAGTTTTTAACAGAATCCAAAAATCAATTTTTGTCTTTTATGGTAAGTGCTTTTTTGCCTGTTCTTCAAGAAACTAACAGCAGTTGACACAGTGTCTCTGGTAGAAAATCATTCCCATGTTAGCATTTGTTATTACTAACACAGTCAATCCTTTTGCCATTTATTGAACTTTAATTTTAATTTTCCTTAAAACTTTTAACTTTTCTTAGTGTTCAGCCTAAAGTTGATCTAGACTTTCAAATTATCCAATTATGAAAATATACCCTTATCCACCTATCTGGGTGCCATTCATCCTTTGTCTTTTCTTAAATGTATAAGATTTATTGACACTGGCTTGAGAAATATAGTCCCAAAAGATGCCCAGTGAATGAAGCAGAGAACACTTGGGGGATGGAGGGGAGGACCTACTTCATAATTACTCAGCAATCAATTTAGTAAAGAACAAAAAGTACTGTGTTTAATTGCATTACCTTATAAAGAAAATAAATATTAAACTATTAGGACCATTAAATCCCAGAGATGACTGACTTTGTTTAATACAACTAAGAAGTACTATTACTTTTTTTACAGATGAGAAATTTAAAACTATAAGAAATTAGATATGTGAAAATCCGTAAAACAGTACTTGTCACATACATGCATTCAATAAATCTTTCCTATTGTCATTGTTATTACAAGTCTCTTATGATATAGTTATAAAAAATGAGGCCAATAAAGATAAAACACTTTGTCTCAACTCAGATGGCTTTCTAGTGGTAGAATTAAAACTTAGCCCTGTATACTCACATTCTCAATCAAGAGATCCTTTCTATTAAATTGCACAGTCTCTCAGAATCGTCTACCTAAAAGAATGCCAAAGGATATTTACAAGGGAAATGGATTCATAAATGTTTAATAATTGGCAGGGGTTATTACTTCATATTTTCATTTTTTATCATCTGTTTTTTTTTCATGATTTGCTCTTTTTGTTATTGAAAAACTTTCTTCCTAGTTTTTAATTGAGATCATTTTGTAATTGCTTTTTTTTTTAAGATTTATTTATTTATGCATACAAGCTGAGGTACAGGACAGAGGCGTTGGGAGGCAAAAGGGTCCACCAGAGATAGAGTGGGGAGCAGAACAGGCAGATCGACGGAAATATACTGCTGAGGGGAGCAGCAGGCGAGGCAGGAGAAGTCTGCCGAGCCATGTGGGATTCTCCCTGCCTGGGCATCGAACTCGCGCCCCAGCCGCTAACAGTTCCACAGTGCTGTGCTAACCTGTTGAGCCACCAGGGAGGCCCAAATTGAGATTTTTTTTTTTTTTATCAAATATGAATGTCTCTTCTCCACCTGTTAGTTTGGTGCTGTTAGTTTGGTGGATATGCATATCCACCAAAACAGTATCATGCATGTTTCAGATAAATTTTGTTGGATAACAAACAATCCCAAAGTTTAGTGAGGTAAAACAAGAATTCTTTTTCTCAGAAATCCAAGGGTCAGTAGTTTAGGCTGTGCATACTTGGCTGTTTCTTCTGATCACAACTGCATTCACTGACACATTTGTGCTCCTTTAGAGGCAGCTACACAGCTTGGCTTCTGGGGTGGTCTGGGAAGCTGCTGGGAAGATGGCTCCCCTGAGCCAGCATCTTGATCATCCAGCTGGCAACCCCAGCTTATTCACATGGGGATCCCCAGGTTTCCAAGAGAGCAAACCAAGTATGCAAAGCCTCTGGGTCCCTAAGAACAGAACAGTAAACCATTTTCACTACAGTCTCTTGACCAAAGCCAGTTACCAGTCTAGCCCAGATTCCAAAGGTGAGCAAACAGACGCCACCTCTTGTGGGACGATAATGCAAGATCACATTGCAAAAGCCAGGGGTGGGGATGGAAATAATTGTGGCTATTTTTAAAGAAATGTTTCCACAATTAGTATATACATAAATTTCCAGTAACAAATTTGGATTGTAATCCCTGGTATCTTTTAGCATAATAAAGCTTTTCCTACAGTCATTCAAGAGGATTCATGATTTTCTTCATGAAAAAATATTCAAAAATCTTAATACCCCAGGTTGGCAAAGGAGAGAGGAAAAGGAAATTCGCATATGTTGATATGCATATGCATCAAAGCACATAATTTCTGAATCAGGAATTTCACCATGAAGTTATTTTAGAAATCATGGATATACTTCTGTGACTAATGATGCATTGTTTCTATACAGAAAAATTAAAGTTAAATAATAATCATTTAAATGCATTAGGACTTAACCATCTAATAGCATACTATTATATAGTCATTAAAATGAAGACATACTAAAATAATAAATGTTATGGTAAGGTCGTCACAATATATTAAGGTCAAAAAGATTGTATGTGGTATTATTGGCTTTATATCTTTTTGGTGCAGCTATTTTCTTAAAGATATTACAAATGGTGGGGCCTCCCTGGTGGCGCAACAGGTTGAGTTTCAGCCTATGACACTATCAGCAGGCACTGCAGCATGAGTTCAATCCCCAGCCAGGGAGCTTCCCACATGGCGCAGCAGACCTCTCCTGTCACACCCGCTGCTCCCCTCAGCAGTGTACTTCAGTAGATCTGCCTATTCTGCTCCCCACTCTGTCCCTGGTGAATCCTCTCACCTCCCCCTACACCTCTGGCCTGCACCCCTGTTCTTGTATGCATAAACAAATAAATCTTTATAAAAAGGATATTACAAATGGTAATTTTGTTTTTGCAATCAGAAGGATAAATGCTCTTTGACAATAAATTTGCCAGTCCTTTTTACCTACTGCAAATATAGCATTAAAGAAAACCAACACTGCAGAACTACCTCCAACAATACGGTATTACCACAGAAGAACTTACAAATCTCATGTGCTGAGGGGCATTGTTTAATCTCGAAACTCTGCAATGAGTCACAGCCCTGTGCTTGCCAATCATCTGCTGTTTTAATACTCCAATAACTGATAGAGGCAGTCCAGTTTATTTGGAGAAGTCATAAAATGTTAATAGGTCCAGCTCTGCCATGTTCTGGTTGAATTACTTGGAGAAATTCACTCTCTCTTCTCATTTACTTTTTCCATCTGTCAAATGAGGACATAACTGATTTCAAACTCCTTGAAAGAAAGAACTTACCAGGCCCAATTCAACTGTGTGTCCTCAACGACACCTGAGAATATGTATGTGCTCAATAGATATGATACCATACTATTTTATGGGGGGGGGTGCTAGGGGACCGTGGAGGTTGTGTGGCATACACTAGGAAGTGTATGTCCCTCAGCATGAGGTGCGAAGGTGAATGGGCACTTCTCTGTACCACGCCACATTCCTCTCCCTTTCACCTTTCCCTAGGCATTCAATCACTTTTCTCACTTCAGTGGAGGCAGTGACTACAGACTACAGGAAATTTGACTGACTTCATGTGTGCACAACCCAGCAGCACCTCATCCACATGCCCGTATCACATTGTCTGTTGCTCCCTACCCCTATCGACAAGGAAGAGTGAGACCCTGTAGGATCCAGTTAGAACCCACACATACGCGACTTAAAAGTGCATATGAATTAGCCACACTTGGTGAAACTCTGGCCAGTGGACAAAGTCTTCTCCCTTCATCCTCAGAATCTCCTGAGAAATGGTCATGTATAGGGCCAATCATACTCAGTTTGGTAATCCAGCATATTATTTTCCGCTTTCCTTGCTTTTCCTCTTTGCTGTTTCCTGAGATTTTGCTCCCCACCCCCAGACCTGGGAGGGCTCTAAAGGGCACTGGTTTAGGACATCTTAGTGGACAGAGTTGTGAGTAATATATTTCATCCTTCACTTCATGAAGAAAGAGATGATCTCTGAAGAATAAAAATACAAGTTTGAATGGATAGACTGGTTGGTCAGGGGTCTGGAAAAAAAGGAGATTGGAGAGAATGCCTAGAGATAAAAGTAGACATATGAGCATGAATAAAAAGTTTAATGTTGTGTCATCCTCTAGAGAGTATTCAATGAGCTCTCTCAAAACTCGAGACAGGATAGGAATGATTTGTCCTGTGGCTATCCCCTAGATCAGCTCAAGCTGGCACAGAACAGAGTGATATAGTGGCAGGAGGGAGGCTGTGCAATAATCTCGCAGCATGGCCACCCTCTTGGCAAAGCTGATCTAGTTCTACTACTACTGAAGGTACAACCTGCCAGCAATAGAAGCTAATACAGCTGAGCCCTCCTGTGGCAGCATTCTGGAGGGAACAAGCTAACACTTTGTTGGCAGGTTAATAATATCACATCCATTTCACCTTGGAGGAGAGAGCAATTCACCCCAATCAGAATCTGTATCTACTCTGGATAAGAGTTTGCCTTCCCTACTGCAGTGCCTCTGCCAGTATCATCATCCAAGGACCTACAGCATGTCAGTTCCATTGACTAGACATTCCATATAACATTGCCTTGGACCTGGGGAATCATTTCTCATCTAACAATGGGTACATGATTGTGTGATCAACTGTTCATCCCCAACAGCAGCCAACAAAGCAGGACAGTGAATAGCATGTTAAAGGCTCAATGAGGTTTCCAGGTTGAAGACAACCCTTAGAGATTCGTGGCTCTCTTCTCTAGAATGTGATAGATATAATTAACCCATGGTGCTCTGTTCCTGATACCTTGAATATGGGGGTACAGGAACCAAGGAATAGAAACAGAATTGGCCCCTCTTATCATTGCTCCTGGTGATCTACTGGAATTTGTGTTTCTCATTCAATTTTCTCATTTTGAGTGGTAATGGGGAAAAGGTGATCCATTGTAAGGGACAAATTTGTCCATCAGAGAGCACTAAGAGTTCCAGAAAATTCCTCACTGTAATATCAAAGGTCAGAGGTGTCCTCCTGCTACCAGGCAAACTGTGACTGCTGGTTGAGCGTGATGGAGCCTGATGGCCGCGCTGAGCGGAAATAGCTGGATGAGGTGGGATAAGTCTAGAAGCAGGGGAGTCCCTGCAGCCTCCCTTGTTGCTCTGCTGCTCAGTAGTAACAGTAAGTAGACAAACGAAGCAAACACAGTCAGACACAAGGTATAAAACACTCAGAAATGAGGGTTTGGGTAATCTTTCAGGGTAAATATCCAAACCCAATGAAGCATTAGAACTGTTAGAAAAATGGCTGGAAAAGATGATGGTGGTAGAAAACATAAATATTAGTTAGGACCCTGAAATTACCTGTAACAGCAACCATTGTACTGTTTTGTTAACTGTCTCGTCCAAGTATATCCAGAGCGTGCAGCTGGCTATGACCTTGAAGTAACTTCTATGACTATGGGGAGCTGTGTCTCCCTTCCCAAAGAGGGCATTGTGCAGGACAGGAGCCACATAACAACACCTCTCTGCATAGCTGCACCAGGTACTTCTTGTCCCCTGCCCTGGGTTTCCTGTTGGTGCTGAGATAGGACACACACAGCCTCCACATGGCCTTATCTAATAAGTTAAGAGGAATTAATACCTTTGAGTTAATATTTGGCCAAGAGCAGACTGTAGCCAATAGACAAATTCTTCTCTGTTCCACCCTTGAATGGATATTCTTGAAAACTGGTCAGTCTCTCAGAGGGTAATTCTGCAAGAGCGAGCTCTCAGCCATCCTGACACCAAGCAGTGGCAGGCTTAGCGTGCTCCTTTTTTACTGGCTTTTCCTCCTTTCCCGACTCATCTATGTTTTCCTTCCCTCCTGTTCCCTGGGATTGTTCTCCCTATTAAAATAAGTAGCACAAAAGCTTCCACCTCAGGCTCTGATTTCATGAAATCGGGACCAGACAAAACACAATTGGCATTTGGTGGTAGAAAATGATGCTGACCACATCTGGGAGAGAAAACATGTAATGTGCAAAAATTAACAATGTAAGAAAAGAAGTACTATATTTAAATTTTTTTTTTTAAAAATCAAACAATCAGCAAGCACAGGCATGGTTTTCACACCAGGGCAGAAGGACTTTCAGGGAGCAGGCAGCAAGGTTCCTAGAAGTGGGAAGATATAGCTCTCACTTCCCAGAAACAAGGAAGTCTTCAAGAACTTTCCAGGGATTTAAAGGCAAGGAGCATCCTGGGATAAATAAATGGATAGATATTTCCCAAATCTCATTCTTCATCATCAGCCTTAGAGCACTTGTTTTCTGTTCCGAGGGCGCTGACCCCACTTCACCCCAAGGATGGGTATGAGATCAGCCTGGCCCATCAGAAGTTTCCCTTCTCCTAAGTACCATGATTGCTTAGGAGAACAGATGGAGCCCAGCTAGGCAGGATCCTCTTTGGAATCTCTCAGTTCTATAAGAAAATCCTGTCTTTGCAACATGGGTAGAACTGGAGAGGAAAATGCTAAGCAAAATAAGTCAGAAGGAGAAAGACAAATACTGGATGGTCTCACTTATATGGGAATACAGAGAAACAAAACAAAGGATCAGAACCAAACCAATAATAAACCCTCGACAGGTGACTGCAAAACTGAGGCAAGCAGAAGGGGCATTTGTGGTGGGAAGAGGAAGGAAGGGGACCCAGTGGAATACGGTGGGAAATTATTGGGGCACTGGTGGTGGGCATGATGTGACAACACGTATTTGTAGAGTTTGGAACCTATAACCCCCAAAGTAGAGGTTTGAACCTATAACCCCAAACCAACTTTACTTCAATAAACATCATGAGGTGGAGGGAGGAAATCCTTCCTGCTGCGGTACTGAAGCTGAAGGTTGTGAGTCTTGAGTTTCTAGTGGCCTCCACTGATGCCACACGGAATCTGCCCAACAATGTAGCCAACAGGGAAAAAGTCAGAGGTTCAGACATGAAAATAGAGAACTTAAACATGTTGTCACCATGCCCATAGGTCCGGCTGGCACTATCAAGTGATAAGCAGAGCTCAGTTCTAGGACAGGGTTTTCTAGGATATGGCACTTAAACAATGTTAGGACCTTCATTAGCTAAGATTTGAAGGCTAGCACCATTCAAAATGGCAAAATTATCAAAAATGTCATTCAAGCTAGTTGAAGCACCAGAATCTAAAAGGGGAGGCTGGTTTCAGAGGGGTCCAAACAATATAGTCATAAGTATTTTTATTTTCAGTTCTAAGCTGATTCTGTTTTTGTCGGCTTCATTATCAGGTCAGTTCTACACTGACAGCAGCCACAGGTTTGTGCTCAGGGTGAGCACGTGACCACAGAGCTGGTGGCGGCAGCAGCAGGAAGCAGCAGAGGAAGCTGGCCAGGGGCAGCTCTGGAGAAGGGGAACAGCAGCTCCCCCCCCTGCATTGGGGGTGAATGACAGTGAGCCCCACCCCAGGATACATCCACTACTCGCTCCTGGACTTGGCAGAGGATCTGAGGAAAATGCAGGCAGAAATTGTAGGAATCACTCTGGAAGCAGGTAAGAAAGAATTATTCTTTTGACTGGCACCTTTTTTCTCTGTGGCTCCACCTATGTCCTGCTCTAAGCGTGAACCAGACCAAATGTTAAGCAGATGACATTTAACTGCCACAATACAATATTTCCTCTTCCCGTTTACATAACAGTCCCCCTGCTACAGGATTTGATTTCTCACTCTTGCCCAGAATTCTACAAGCTGAGTCATGAGAAGTGACAGACTGAAAAACAATACTTTCTTGATTTTCATATTTTTAAGTTGATTGTAAGCATCAAATTGTAAAGGCTGAGCTTACATAAAATGTCGTTCTGTAATTAAACAAAACTCCCAACAAGGCCAATCTCATACCTTCTCTCATATGCATTGACAGCATCCTTATGATGCCAAGGATGAAACCTGTAAGATGAGCAATTCGAGAAATGACTCCTTAATGTTGCATTTTTCATAAAGTCAAATCAAATGTTAGTTTTGTTTAGGCATTGAGAAGAGAAAGAAACGGTTCCTCTCCTGCCAAAGCAGCAATGCTGGGAGGAGGTAATCATTCCCCCCAGGCTGCCTTATCCCTTGTCTAGAGTTTGGACTTTCCCATACTGCTCATAAACTCCAGAACCAAGAGTCTGATCAGTTGGTGCTTCTAGAAAGCTGGGACCAGATACTTTCAGGGACCTCAGTCGTGGCTTCATTCACCTGTGATTAAGCTAAGGGATTCCTTGTACCTTTTAGGGAACACAGAACTTTCAACAAAGAGATTTTGAAGTTGGCAAGAGGCTTCTAAAATATGTGATAAAGTACTGAGTTTTGCCCAATACAAGAGATTCCATGTCCCCAATTCTACCTTCTAGATGTTTTATAGCTTTGAGCTAAAAAAAGAGAATAATGACTGAACTGTGATCCTTTCAAAAAGAATAACCATAGCAAGATAGGTGAAGTTAGCCAATGCTAATATTACTTGAAAGGAAATGTGACACTATCCTGATTTTAAAAGGCAGCAAAAATTAAAAATCAATTTTTTTTCCCAGTTTGCAGTTTCCCGAACACCTGATCCCCTCCATGCCTGTCACTGCCACATTTGTGATGGCGCTTCCCAGAATGATGCCAAGCTAGCTGAGAACATAAATTGGAAAATATGGGAATATTTTCACTGAAAAAAATGAAATGCTTTAAAATGAACAGTATGGAACAAGAGAGTTTGTGATCATTTAAGAGACTTTGTATTCAAATTCATTATCTTAGAAGACAACAGTGAACAAGGAACAAGGAAGACAAGTAACAGCAGTTGTTTGGGACTAAAACACTGTGACGTAACTATGGCTCCTAGATCTGTGCCACAGCTGGGCTCACCATGTAAGGAGCTCCCAGAGCACACTTAATGCAGCCCAACTCAAAAAGTCTGAAGCAGACAAAGGCTTTTGAGCTTTCACTCTTTCCTTCTCTCCTACAACACCTAAGCTCTCTGCCCAATGTGACAATTTACTTCATTAGCCAGATAGTGGGAACGCAGAATGTCACTGCAATGAAGCAGGAGGACAAGAAGTACCCAAGTGCCCCATTGTGCAATGCCTGCTACAAAGCAAGGGGACATTCCCCACCCCCTGCATTTCTTGCTTCCACACTCAGTCCCAATGGCATGATTAAAACATTGGAAAATATGAACCTTTGTCACCCATCACCGTTGAGTAATGATCACTTTAGCCTTGAAGGAGACTGTACTGATAAGGAAACACACTGCCTGGAAAATGTAATGTTTCATATTCATGCATCTGCGCTCTTGCAAATACTTTCTTGGTACCATCATATTTTGTAAGATTAATTTTCCACTAGATTTACAAAGGAATAAAAATTCTTCTTTATAAAAGCTAAACTTGTATTTTCCGAATAACTCCTGACACTAAATGCTGATATTATACCTTAGTTTTCTACAGGAAAAAAACAAACAAACACTTTTTTCATTAGCTGGATATTTTCGTTTGGACATTATCTTTTCTAACTATATGCTTAATCAAATTTATTTAGCAAAGTATATATTGGATATGCATTACACTATGCAGACTCTGTCGGCCTATTGTAATTCGGCCTTAACTTTCATACAGAAAGATCACAGTAAAACTCAGGATTCCAGTTCTCCAGCCCATGATGGACAGAAACAGGCTAGCAGAGACCTCTCAGGGCACAATTCAGAGTCGAAGCTGGCAAGCTGTACAACAGAATAGAACAGCACTCAGTTGGGCTTGTTGTTTATTTTTGGAACATAGGATTAGCCCTCTTTTCAGATTTGAGTCAGAGTCATGGCAATGTGGGAGAAACTTCAGTGTCCTAAGTTGAATGAAGAATCAGAAAGTAGGCAATATATAACAAGTGCCATGAAGGTATTATTTATATATCTGGAAGCAATATATATTTATAGACAATTGTGCAGACAGGAAGTATTATAGACTACATAACAAAAATATAGCTTCTGCTCACATCCCTCTTATTTACCCTGCCACCACCAAACATTTACACACAAGTGTAACCTGACTCATTGCATACAAGATAGAGACCAAGAATCTATCTCTTTAGAAAGTTCCAAAGTGGCATGAAAATTAGCTAAGGAACCACACCTCTGGGATATTTCAAGTTCTTTCCTGGACTTTGTTAGATAAAAATAGCAACTGAGCCCTCTAGGAACTTGAAATAACCAGAAGGTTTAGACAAACAGAGCAATTGAGGTTGTTATATGAGCTCTATGAGTATCAAAATTAAAGTTCTAAGAATGGATTCATTCAGAATTTCAAAAATTCTTGCCTTAAGACCCTACAAAAGAACAAAATGAATCAAAGGCAAGTAATTGAAGGAAATAATAAACATCAAAAATCAATGAAG
>PVIJ01021018.1:0-19523 GCA_004024925.1 Scalopus aquaticus | reverse complement strand
TCCCCTTCTCTGTCCTGCCCTGCCCCCTTCTTCCCCTCCCCTCCCTTCTGCCTTCTTCCCTCCTCCCTTCCCCCTCCCCCTCCCTGCCCTGAACCCCTCTCCTCCTCAGCTGTTCTCCTGCTCAGCTCCCCCAGCTCAGGTGGGTCTGCAGCATCTCAGGGTGACACTTTTGGGGAGCTTGCAGAGGCCATGGGAGAGCTGCAGGTCCCCAAGGGGCAAGGGGCTCCTTGGGGGTAGGGAGGAGGGCAGAGGGGCTCTCCTTCCAGGGGTCTCTCCTGTGTCAGCTGCAGGCTCACCTCTGCCCAGGGGTCAGTTTCTCCTGAACCCCCACTCTGCTGCGGGCGCTCCCCAGTTCTCAGGATCAGGCTGGGGCTACCTGCCTCTCCGCCCTTTCCCCTCCTTTGTCCCAGCTGGAGATGTCCCGCAGGAGACAAGGCTGAGGACGCTGCTTTGCCCACACCTGGGCGCTTCTGGGCAGGCCTGGCCTCTCCGCGCCTGCCTCAGTTTACCTGGCCTCCTGACCAGGCGGCGGTGAGTGGACGAGTGGGCGCGGCTGCAGGAGGCGCGGGCGGCCTGTGGCGTGGGGTGAGGGCCTGTGTGTGCGTGAGCGGCTGTGAGTGTGCAAGTGCCGGAGGAGGTGGTGCATGTGTGAGCTTGCGTGTGTGAGTGTGTGTGAGTGTGTGTGCGCGCGTGTGTGAGTGCACACGTGTGAGTGCGTGTGCGTGTGTGTGCACGCGTGTGTATGAGTGTGTGAGGGTGTGCGTGTGTGAGAGTGTGCGTGTGTGAGTGTGTGCGTGTGCGTGTGTGTGCGTGTGTGAGTGTGTGTGTGTGAGGCAGGGGCCTTGGCAGGAGTGGGGCCTAGGTGGGGTCGGAGCTCCTGTTTCCAAGGCCGAGGCCTCCAGCCTGGACACCCAGGTCTGCGCCCCGAACCCGCCCCTGCGGTGACAGCGGGGTCCCCGTGACTCAAGGGCCTCTCCAAGCCGGGGCGGCCGAGGCGGAGGCTGGGCCTGCGGGCGGCCTGTCCTCAGCCTGGAGGCCGCTCCCGAGTGCCCGGGGCCCCGCGGCAGACGCGGCACCTGCCCGGCTCCGCAACGCTCCGCGGTGTCCTCGGCCGACGCGCGTCTGGCCCGCGGTGTGGGCGTCCGGCAGAGCCAGGGCCTGAAGCCTGCCCGCCAGAGAGCGGCAGGGAGCAGCCGCTGGAACCTTCCAGATGGCACAGGTGGGACCCGAGAGCCGGGCACAGCCCGGGCAGGCCTGGGGGGCGCCGGCCGAGGAGCGGGGCGTCCCACCTCTTGTCGAGGTCATGCCCCCGTCGGCCTCCTGGAGGGGCGTGGGGGGCTGGGGGTGTCTCCCCTGGGGGGCGGGGCTCCCCGGCTGCTCCACCCCTGAGCCGGAGCTCGGAGCCAGCTTGGTCGGGCACTGCTTGCAGCTGGACGGAGACACCCCTGGTTTTCAAGACGGGGTACAGGGGGCAGAAGGGGAGCAGGCGAGGCGCAGACATGCCCTCTCCTGGGCGGGGGGGGGGGGGCACGGGCCTGGCGGGGCCTGGCGGGCAGGGGCTGCCGCTGCGGGTCCGGGAGTTTGCGGTTTCCAGGAATCGGAACGTCGCAGCCAGGAGCAAAAGTTCCATCTGCTCCTCAGCGGCCTGCCCCGGTTCCGCCCTCAGTCTCCTCCTCTCACCCTCCCGCCGCACCCCCTCTCGTCCTGCCGTTCTGGGGCTCGCCCCTCCCCGCCTCCCCCACCGTCAGGCCCAGCAGGGGCACCCCGCGCCCTCACGCGGGGGGCAGCCGGCCATGCTGCGCTTGCTCTTCTCTCCCCGCGGCTGCGGTCAGCCCTGTCCGGCGGTCCGGCCCTCCCCGCGTTCCCGGCCCGGCTGCCGGCCCACGCCCGGCCACGGGGACGGCCTTGGTGGGAGGTCAGACCCCACGGAGCGCGGTGGGGCCTGGTCTTGCCCTCAAGCCGGCCGAGAGGCGTCCTACCTAGCGGGGCGTCTCCCCGGTGGGCGCTGCCGGGGGGCCGTGCTGGCGGTGGGGCCATCGCTGCTCTGGGCTCCCTGCTCTCTCTGGCCAGACGGGCCGGCTCCCCACAGGGCTGCCGCGTGCCCTGAACGGGCATCTCCGCGGCCACTCCCGCCCGCGGGCCAGCTCTTCCAGGCACCAGCCCAGGGCAGCCGCCTGCACCCGTTCTGGGGGGACCAAGACCGGCGCAGGAGGCCCCTCTGAGGCCTGACCGCTGCCCCCGGCGGCTGAGACGGGCTCCCTGCAGCTGCTCCCGGCGCACCAGGCGCCCATCGGTCAGGGGAGCCTGGCTCCCGGAGGCCGGCCCCTGGCTGGGCCTCAGTTTCCCCGTCTGTAGATGAAGGTCCCGTCGGGTGGGCCTTCCCCGCCTTGCAGGAGCGCTCAGCGCCCCCACATTCTGGCACATCGAGCAGGAGGGTTTCACCCCAAGAAGCGGCCTCGGCCTCGAGCGTGAGGCTCTCTGGGGACGGGGCGCCCCTGCTGCGCCCCTGCTGCGCCCCCGGCACCACCCCCGCTGCCCCGCGCTGTCCCGGGTCTGGCGCGCAGCTGAGAGCGGGGAATAAGGGTACGAGGACCAGAGGGAGGAGGAAACGCCTCTATTTGCAGGGACGTGGTGGGGACGCAGAGGGCACGGTCTCCGGCAGTCCGGCGGGCCAGGCAGGGCGCGGGCGGGCGGGCGGGCGGCCCCGAGCGCTGGACGGTGGGGCTGCAAAGGAGGATCTTCACGCCGGAGACCTCGGCCGCCCGGGATCAGCCGTCAGGGAGCAAACCCAGACCGCCGCGCGGGGCGGGGCCAGGCCGTGCGGGGTGGGGCCAGGCCGTGCCGGGGCGGGGGGCTGGGGGCAGGTGAGCCCATGAGCAGGTTGCCTTGGGGGCTCGGCCCGGCAGGCGCCCACCTGAGGAGCTGAGAACTCGCCCGCTGCCCGGGGCCCAGGGCCAGCGCGGGCAGACAGGCCAGACAGCCGGGGGCCCTGCGGGCCGCGCTGGGGACGGGCTATGCAGAGGGCGTGGCAGGGTCAGGGCGGCGGGGACTCTGCGGCCCTCCCAGCAGGCGCAGGCAGGGCGCGGGCAGCGGGCAGCGGGCAGTGGTCATCTTGCTCCGGTTCCGTCAGGCGAGGGGCCCCGCTCCCGCCTCCTCTCGGCAGCCGGCCTGCGCTGCAGCCTCCCACGGACAGGTGCGGGCGGCGCGGAGTCCAGCCTGGTGACAGCCCGCTGGCCACGGGCCGTGGCTGACCGGGCGTCTCTCCTTGACCGAGCACACACCCCTGCCCGTTGGGGCTCAGGCTGCACCCCCACAGCGGCAGCGGCCCGGGGCCAGAGGGCCCCCCCAGCTGTCCGGCTGGCCTGTTTTCATGCGCCTCAGACACGCCAGCTGCCCACTCCTGCCCGCTGGCACCCGGTGGACAGCCCCCCAGGGGGCCCCAAAGCTGCTTCCTGGATCTGGAAGGTGGGGGCTGACCTGGGGTACCCCACATCTGAAACTGCCCCTCCCCTCATTCTGTCTTCAGGCTGCCAGGCGAAAAGCCACCCCCTCTCCGTGAGGTCAGGAGACTCCCCCAAAGTCAAGCCCCCCGCCCCTCCTCCCACCATCCCTGAGCCTGGGGACAGAGCGCCCCCTTCCGGCCTCACCCAGCTCTAAGGGCAGCCTGGGGAGGCCTGGCCAGAAGCCCCTTTGCCGGGGAGGCCAGAAACCTGCAGAGGGGTGGGGTGCGTGCCGGGTAAGCGTCCCTCTCCGGGCTCCGGGGACTGCGCGGTCGGCGAGGACGCAGCGCCCTCTGGAGGCCGCGGTGGAGACAGCAGGGAGGGCGGGGTCGGGCACGTCCCTGGTGCGCGCCCCTGGGAGCAACGGGCGCCGAACGCCCCTGGCCCGGCTTTCTCCCCGGGGCGCGGGTGGGCGGGTGCCGCGGCGGTGGCAGGGCAGGCGGAGGCAGGAGTTGGCCGGGCGCAAATGGGGCGCCCGCCTCGGTTCTTGCTCAGGCCCCCCTGCTGGGCTCGCTTGTCCACAGTCCCGGAGCTGCAGGAGCGGCCTGGGGGAGGCGAGCGGGAGGGCGCTGCAGCGACTGGGGAGGGCGCCGCCGCCCCTACATGGCGCGCATGGGGAGGCCCGGCGCCCCGCCGCCCGGCGGGGCCCCCTCCCCCAGCGCCCTCTGGAACACTGCCCGCAGGGGCTCGCGGCGGCCGGGCTGCCGGCCCGCGGCGAAGTACAGGAGCGGCTTGGCGCTGCAGTGGACACAGGCCAGGAGGGTGGCCAGCGGCGCGAACAGGGGCAGCAGGAAATTCAGGAGGGGCCGCAGGCTCCAGTAGAGGACGAAGGGCAGCCCGCAGAAGAAGAGCAGGAGCACGGAGCCCAGCACGACGCCGTAGAGCTTGGGCCGCTGGTGCTGCGAGCAGCAGGTCACCCAGACGAAGAGCAGGAGGCCCGACCCGCAGGCCACGCCGCTCAGGGCCAGCAGCCAGGTCATGCTGGCCGCGTGGTAGCGCAGGCAGGTCAGCAGGCGCGTGCTGGCGCCCAGCAGGCCGCAGGCGTGGGCCGGCAGCAGCACGGCCGGCGGCGCCAGCGCCCAGCCCAGGCCGCAGAGCAGGGCGGAGGTGTGCCGGGGCCGGCAGCCCTGGTAGTGGGCCGGGCAGAGGTCGGACAGGCAGCGCTCAGCGCTGAGGGCCGCCAGCAGCCAGAGCCCCACGGAGAAGCAGAGGAAGGTGACCGGGAAGTGCAGGCCGGCCTGGGCGCCGCGGGAGGCCTGCGCGACGGAGAAGCCCAGCTGGCAGCCGAGGAACAGGGTGTCGGCTGCGGCCAGGTGCAGCAGGTACACGGCGAGCGGGCCCTTCCGGACGTGCAGACCCAGGTGCCAGAGCGCCAGGCCGTTCCCCAGCAGCCCCGCGAGGCTGGCGGCCAGCGTCAGGTAGAGCGTGGCGGTGGTGAAGGTGGTCCAGAGCCCGAACATGCTGGCCGGCGGCGGGGCGCCTGGGGAGACACACCGCTGCACCCCTGGCCGGCTGACACGCTGGGCGGGCACCCCCGAGCCCCGGGCAGTGGAGGCCGGCGGCAGCGGCCAGGCCGGGGCAGGCTGGGCAGGCGCTGCGGACACAGTGGTGGCCCCCCAGCCCCTCCAGGGCCACACGAGCAGAGCCCCCCCCCCGCTGCCAGGGACCCCGTGGCGCCACCTACCTCGCTGGGCCTGGTCCAACTCCCGCAGGTGCCCCCACGGCCAGCAGGGTGGGGGTCAGTGGCCTGCGGGCAGCCTGTCCTGTGCCCGTGGAGGTTTCAGTGGCTGTGGGGGAGGGGAGGTGTGGGGCCACTTGGAGGCTGGGGGGCCCCCCAGCGGGTGGGGTGGGGGCGCGGAGGCAGGGGGGTGCGGCTGGGGGCAGGCCGGTCCCCCCTTCGGAGAGGGGCGAGGGCCTGTGGGCTCCGGGCTGGTTCTCACTCGGCTGCCCTCCTGGTGACGGTCCCCTCGGGGCGCCACACTGGCCCTGCTCTCAGCCCCGGAGATGCCGCCCACGCTGGGGCAGGGGCGAGGGGTGGAGGGACGCAGCAAGGGGGAGGCAGGGAGGGCGCGGGGAGATGGGGGCCCACGGACAAGGCCGGTTCTCAGGCCTCTGCTGGGATGGCCCGCCCCGCCCCTCAACGTGCCGACCCCTCCTCGCAGGCCCTGCCCGCTGGGGGCTGCTGAGCCGCCCTCCCGCCGCAGCCTTGCCCGCGTCCCTCTCTGCCAGCCACCTTGTCCCTGGAGTCTCGCTACGCTGCCCTGGGCTCGGCCCTGCTGGGCTGGGGGTTGGAGGCCTGGGCCAGCCCACGGGGGGGCCTGCCTGGGCCCTCCCCTCCCTGGGCCTCAGTTTCCCCAGGTCCCCAGGGCGCCGGCCTGGCTGTGCTGGGCCGTCCCAGCTCCCGCGGGTCAGCGGTGGGTCAGGCAGCACTGGCTGTATGTAGCTGAGGGCAGTGGGATCTGCTCCTGCAGGGGTGGTGCGGCCCGGCCGCCCCTGTGCCAGGCCGGGCTTTAACGGGTGCCCGTGGGTCCGCGTCCCGCCCGCGCTTCGGGGAGCCTCCTTGGGCCCCTTCCCTATGGCCACAGCGGGGAGGCCGGCGGCTGCTCACCTGCGGCTCTTCTCTGCCTGGCTGGCGGCCGTGCTCGCTGTGGCTCCTCCCGGCCCTAAATCCTCTCCGGTCCCCTGGGGCCCAGCTGGCTGAACAAGGGGCGCCAGCCAGTTCGCTGGAAGTGGGGTGTAGCCTCCCTGTCAAGGAATGAGCTCAGGGACTGTGCTCGGTGCCACCGACCCTCCCTTTCTGGCGGGAGTGAAGGGTGGAGGCCAGAGCAGGCGCCTCCTTCAGCTGGCCGGGCCGGGGGGAAGCCGGGACTGCCCCCCAGGACTGGGCCCCGCCTCCGGGCTGGGCTTGGGTGCAGGGGTGCCTGAGAGCCAGGAGCAGCGCCCCCGCCCTTTCTGCCGAGTGGCCTGAGGACAGCTATTCTGTGACTCAGTTTCCCTTCTCCTAGGACTGGCCATCCGGGGACAGCTGGACGCTGGGGTGTGGCCACGGCGGCCTTGGCTGGGGACCCCACGATGGGTCATGGCCGGCGCTGCTTGTGTGTTGCAGACATCGGGGCTCCTCCCCACTATCTGCCTGCCGGCCGATGACCTCGGGGCCCAGAGGTCAGTGGATTCGTTGGGGCTAACACGGTTCCCAGTTTTCTCCCTCAGAGCTGCAGACCCTGGGGCGCTCCCACTGAGGCTTCCCGTGGCTGAGTCCTGCTTCTGGGGGCTCCCGGAGTCTGGCCTCGGAGCACGCCTGAGGTTACACCCCGAGATGCAGGCCGTCAGGCCGTCCTCAGCTCTCGAGCGCATTTGCCTTCCAGCCATTTCCGTCCTACGGCGATGGCAGGGGCCCCCTGTCCTCAAGACAGCCCGAGCGCCCGGGCCAGCCGGCACCCCAGCGCCCGGTGGTCCACACGGCACCCCTCACCCTGCACCCTGGGGGCGGGGCCTCCCGCTGCCCTGACCCCTTCCCCAAAGGCCACCTGTGGGCCTCCGGGTCCCACCCAGCGCCTGCCTTGGGGCTCACTTTGCTTTCTCACTCGGCGCCCCGGGGCCGTTCACCGGGCAGGTCTCAGGCTGAGGCCCCTCCCCAGCTCCTTCCCTCCTGGTTCCCGGGCCGGGGTCCTGCATGGGGGGAGGGGACTCCCAGGGGCGCCTGCGTCCTCCCGCCCACCAGGCAGAGTCGGGGTGGGGACGCAGAGCCACAGGACCTGCCCCCACCCCCGGACGTGGTCCTGTCCTGGGCCAGCGGCGGCCTCAGTGTCCCTGCTCACCTGTGCGCTCACACGGCCGGCCAGGCCCACAGGGCGTGGACACAGCGGGCAGCCTCGTTCCTTCGAGGCGGACCCGGCAGGCGCAAGACCCTCACGGCCCGGTGTGCTCCCCGCCGCCACCTCATTAACACGGCCCCGTGGGCCGCGCTGGTGGGTGGACAGCGGCCTCGGACAGCCCGATTCACCTGGGCACTGACCGGGGAGACCCAGTGTGACCAGCGCCCGGGCCGCAGCATCAGGGAGCCAGGGGGCGCTGCGCCCCTCACTACGAGGGCATAAGGGGTCGGCGCAGGAATGGGCCGATGACCTGGCCGTGCCCGGCGACTGCACGGGGAACACAGAGAGCCCGGGGAGGTTTGGGGGGACACCGGGGAGGGGGGAGGGGGAGGGGGTCATCCACACTCATCTACTGGAGGCCGCGTGGGGTGGGGCACAGGGGCTGAGGGACAGGCCCTCTGCGGCCCTGGCCCAGGCACTGGGCGCGCATGTGGGGGGTTGGGGGGGACACAGGCGGGGCCTGAGGTTCTGGAAGAATCCTGCCATTCCAGGAGAATCACACGCGCACACTTCAGCGTGCGGGGTCGCTCCAGGCCGAGGGTGAGGCAACCCCATAGCTGAGCGCTGAGCGCGGCCCTCGGGGCCAGCCCTGCCCGGCCAGCACTGAGCCCTCGTCCCGGCTGCTGGCCACAGGCGGCCACACCCTTCCTGGGAAGTCTGCTCGGCACAGCCCAGGGGTCCCGGGTGGTGCAGCCTGGGCCTGGCCCCTTGGACAGTGCTGCGTCCCCTCCCCGCAAGTCCGGGGCATGGCGGGAGCAGCACAGCCTCAGGGCATGCAGGACAAGGGCCCCAGGGCTGGTGGGGTCTCTGGGAACCCCGCGTGCCTCGGGCAGAGAGGAGGTGCGGCACGTGAGGTCGGGGCTCCCCGGGGCTGGGGGCCAGACTGGGGTTCCCACCCACTGGAGGCTGGACCCCCCGGGGCTTGTCAAGTGGGCGCAGGGCCAGCCTGGCCAGGGCTCGGGGCTCGGCCCTGCCATCTCCACCTGGCCATTGGAGACACCCCTCCGGGGACACCCCACGGGCAGCGAGGGGACCCGGTGCCCGGGAGTGACGGTCACCCTACCCCACGGCACCGCTGACTCCTCAGGCCCTGCAGGGCGGGGCAGAGCGGCCTCGGCACCAGCTGCTGGTGTCGTAACTCAGGGGAAGTGGGGACACCGCGGCCTGAGGTCAGGGGTGGCAGCCGGAGGGCTGCTAAGGGGCAAGGGCAGGAACTGAGAGGCCTCGGGCCGGTCCCGGGCTCTTCAAGGTTCGGCTCAGCGAGCTGCGGTGGCCCCGCGACCGGCCGCCCTCTTGCATCTGTCAGGCCGGGAAGCGGCCCCCAGTCCCCAGCCGGCCCCGGGGGGCTCCATGGTGTCCAGGGCAGGGCACGCCGTGGGCCGGCAGAGGGCGGGGCGCACAGCCCTGGAGCTCATCCAGACAAGTTCCCGTTTTGTAGGCTGGAGCACCCCCCTTTCTGTGTCCTCGTTAGGAGACATGGACAGGAACTGCCCCAGGGCTGAGGGCGCCGCCCTGCACACGGCCTGGCATCTCATCTTCCCCGTACCCCCTGCCCCCCGCAAAGGTCCCGCCCGCGCAGACACAGACCGGCCCCGATGCACGGGGGCGCGCGGCGGGCGTGGGTCTCTGGGGTGCAGGCCCCTCCCGAGAGGGCTGAGTTTGAACACGCGTCTGGGGAGCGGGGAGGACGCCGCAGGGAGCGGGGAGGGGGCAGGGGCTTTGCAGAGGGGCATGGCCACGGGGGCAGTGCGTGGACAAGGGGCACACAGGGCCCCGGACAGACGGACAGGGGTGCAGGCTCAGGCCTGTGTGCAGGCGCCTGAGGGACCCCGTCAGCAGAGGCCAGGAGCCCGCTCCAGGGGGGCTCCCGGGGGGCCCCGGCCACGGTCTCCTCAACCCCGGCCCCGCAGCTCGGCTCCTGCAGCTGGCACCCTGCTCCCATCACTCCCCACCCTCAGTCCCCATCTGAGGCGTGGGCGGGGGTCCTGTCACCGCTTGGGGGCCTCGGGGTCTCAGTGAGGAGCATCTTGGGGACACTGGGGACAGGGGGACTCCGTGTGGAGCCCCAGGCATCACCTGGCTTCACAACCACGGCCCCTGAGACCTCGACTCTGAGACCAGAAGGCGCCTCAGGTGCCCGTGGACGGGGCAGGTCTCCCCACTCCTGGGGAGGGGGCCCCAGCACACCCCAGCCCTGGCCGACTGGCAGGGCCCCGGGGGGGGTGTTCTGCATGGTTGGCTTGGGGGGACAGCCACTCACAGTTCTTGGGGACATAGGGCTCCCCACAGGGAGCACCTCAGGGGCCCCG
Source organism: Scalopus aquaticus (assembly GCA_004024925.1). Classification (NCBI taxonomy): domain Eukaryota; kingdom Metazoa; phylum Chordata; class Mammalia; order Eulipotyphla; family Talpidae; genus Scalopus; species Scalopus aquaticus. The sequence goes on along the minus strand of PVIJ01021018.1, from coordinate 9,839 downwards.
GGCGGCACCCGCAGGACTGCAGGCCCGGGGCGGGGGTGTCGAGCTGCAGCCTCTTCGGGGCTCCGCAGGCTGAGGGCTGTCGGGTCTGAGCAACCTCAGGGTGAGGGCAGGGCCCCCCGGGTGTGCCAACCCGATGAGGGGGACAGTGGCCGGGCTGGAGCCCCGGCGGGGGCGCTCTCAGGGGCTGCTCTGCTTGTCTCTGCGGGAAGGGCCAGCGGGCCCATTATGCCCCTCCCAGGAAGGAGCTGCTGGGCCTGATGGTCAGGGAGGTGGCTAATGGACGCTGAGGCAGAGGCATGCGGGAACTGACTGAGGCCCACGCCAGCGCTCAGCCGGGAGCCCCCAGGGACTCTGGGAGGTGCCCAGGGGAGCAGCTGGGCAAAGACTGTGTGCTTGCAGGACCCCGTCAGGAGCGGTAGGTGTGGTCAGTGTGGACCTGACCGTGGGGCTCGAGGACCAGGGGGTCAGGAAACCTGCCCTGTTATCCGGAACCTCGGGGTCTGCCCGGGTCACTGGCCAGGAGACCGCAGCTCCGATGTGACGGCACCGCTGCTCCCAGGACCGGGCGCTGCCAGCGCGGGCGTCAGGGGCTGACCGGCGAGAGGGGCCTGACCGTGGCTGTTCAGCGACACGGGGCCGGAGGGGACGGCCTGACTCAGAGGGGCGCGGTGTCCTGTGCCCCCCTCCCGCTGACACGCCCCTCACATCCCCCCACAGGCGGGCCCTGCCCCCTGCCCCCTGCCCGCCCCTTCCCTGGCGCTGTGCGGCTCAGCTGGGCCGGACGGTCCCAGGAGGAGCCGGGAGCCCGAGCTGCTCCTGTCCCTCCCTGACTGGGCGCGGGTGCAGCCACGACCGTCCTCTGTCCCCTCGGGGTCCGGGGCAGGAAGGAGAGTCAGACGCTTCACCGCGGTTTCTCAGGGAAAGTTTCATTTCCTGGATCTTGACACGAAGCCGGGAGGGGCCCTGCTCGGCCCAGCGCCGTCGGGGGCAACCGGGACCGTCCTCCCCTCGCACGGGGACGCGCCGCTCCGGACTCTGTGCCGGGAGGGACGTGCCAGAGCCAGAGCGGCTGCTCTGCTCCTGCGTGACCAAGGGCCCCGACGTGGCCAAGGGGGGACAGAGCCCCGGGGAGCCCCTGGGCCCTAAGTGCGGGATGGGCGTGTGCACCCCTGTGGGGCCTCCCCCCAGGACCCCGTTCTCACTCGGATGCCACGTGTGGGGCTGAATCGTGGGGGGGGCTCACTGCACCCCGTAACATCCCCCTCACCTCTGCCCCTGCTGGACCATCTGTGGGATTCTCCTCAAGAAACCACTGAATTTTACCAAAGAGGTAAGCAGACAGATGTAAGACGATGAAGGCTATTTTATTTATTTTATTTTATTTTATTTATATTTTTGCACAGCAGAGCTGGGGTGCAGGCCAGAGGATTGGGGGTGGTGGTGAGATGATTCCCCAGAGACAGAGTGGGGAGCAGAACAGGCGGATCTACTGAAGTGCACCGCTGAGGGGAGACAGGAGGGGTCTGCCACGCCCTGTGGGAAGCTCCCTGGCCGGGGATCGAACTCGGGGTGTCCCGCTGATAGCACTGAGTTTTAACCCCCAGGCCAAAGGGAGTCCCCTGAAGAGGCTGTTTTAAATCTAGACTTTCCAGAGGGTCTACTTCTGGAAAGCAGACAGGCCCCCTCCCAACCCCATCTCAGCTCCTCTCCTGCTGCAGCGGCCCCCAGAGAAGGCCCCTAGGGGTGCAGGCTCTGGGCAGACGCAGCCCTGAGGAGGTGCATCGGGAAGTGGGGTCCATAATGGGAGCAGCCTCCTTGAGAGAGGGCGCTGGACCAGGACGGGGAGGGGAGCTGCCCGCCGCCCCGGGGTCTAGCCGCCAGAGCCCGAGGAGGACCCAGCGTCCGAGCGCCCAAGGGCAGGGGCGGCAGCCAATGAGCCAGATGGGGAGAGAGCAGAGAGGAGGGGAGTGGCCGCGCCCGAGGCCAGAGGGCCAGCCCTGCCGTGGCCATATGGGCGAGGGCACAGAGATTGTCCAGGCCACTCTGATCCCTCCCGCGGCCCCGCCCTGAGGGAAACCGTAGACTCTCCCTCCCCTGAGGCGCCGGCCCAGTGACCGGGCAGCGGGGACAGTGCCTGCGACCTCCCTGCAGGGCCGGCTCCCACCAGCACCCGGCACAGGCCGCCCGGCCCAGCCCGGAGGCGGAGGAGGGACGCCAAGCGGAAGCTTCTGGAATTCTCGCATAATCTCTCCCTGAACTGTGGCCAAACAGTGTCCCCCCTGAGCAGGCTGTCCACCCAGGGAGCCCCCATCAGCCACCCCCACGGTCCCACCGCCCACCCCCGCTGTGAAACACCCTTCAGTCCGGGGCCCAGGTGGGCCAGGTGAGCCAGGTGAGAGGTCACGACCTTGTCTCTGCCCCGCACCCCGGGGCCCGGAGGTCAGAGCGGGCAGCTGGCGGGCGGCGCCCACTGGTCCGGGTCTGGCTGGACAGTCGGTCCGGTACAACCATCAGGGACTCGGCAGGCGCCAGTCTCAGCCTGGCCAGAGGTTCTGGGTGCGCCCACGGTGCGGCTCCCAGGGGGTGCGGCTGACGCGGGCGCCGGAGCCCCTCTGCCCTGGAAGCGCCCAGAGTCCCCGGAATCTCTGCCACAGCCCGCGCAGGGTTCGAGGGGCGCAGGGAGAGTGGGGCTCGGCGTCAGACGGGCAGAGACAGCTCCGGCATCGCACCCCGAGAACAGAGAGACCCGCGGCAAAGGCCCTGGCGCCACCAGCCCAACGCCCGAGGACGCGCCGTCCCCTTTCTCCTGGGGGTTTGTGCCGTCGGAGCGACATTACGCTGACTCTGAACTGCACGCCCACGGGTGGCCGTGTCTGCTGGGCCGGACCTGGGTGTCCCTCAGGCCGCCCCCTCCCTGGGCTCAGGGGGACGTCGTGGTTTCCCTGGAGATGATGTCACCCCTGCTCGGCCCCCTCCTCGTCCCTCAGCGCCCTCTGGAGCACGTCTCGGAGGGGGACCCAGCCCCGCCCCTGCCCGCGCCTCCCGACGCAGAAGTAGATGACGGGCTTCCCCGCGCTGTTCAGGAGGCCCAGGACCTGTAAGACGGGCCGTGCAGCGGGGTCATGGACATCAGAGGAGAGACTGAGAAGGTCGTACACGCTGAGGGGCAGCGCGAGCAGCAGGGAGGCCAGGACCGCAAGCAGGACAGTCACGTGCAGCCGGGTGGCCGTCGCCTCCAGGGGCCGCACTGGACCCGCACGAGCAGCGTCAGGCCCGACACACACAGCACCAGGAAGGTGACTGTTGACATCCCCCGAGAGTGCTCCTCCCGAGTGTCCCCTCCTGCGAGTGCTCCTCCTGAGAGTGCTCCTCCTGAGAATGCTCCTCCCAAAGGTCTCGCCTCAGTGTCTCTGCTCCTGAGAGTGCGCCTGCCTGAGAGTGCTCCTCCTGAGAGTGCTCCCTCCTGAGAGTGCTCCCGCCTGAGAGTGCTCCTCCCGAGGGTCTCCCCTCCTTAGTGTCTCCGTTCCCGAGAGTGCTCCTCCCGAGTGCCCCCGAGAGGGCTCCTCCTGAGTCCGCTGGGCGCGGCCGCGCTGTTTGGCCGGGACTTAAGAACGACACAGGGGACTCAAGATTTATCAATAATTATAAACTGCAAAAATGTGACCTGTCGCTTGTAGTCAGCATGGGGTCGCCGGTGGCAAGGGACGCTGGCCCTGGCACGGTCGCCCCCCCAGCCCGGCCGCACCCCCCACCAGCCCCGGGAGCTTCAGATGAGACCCCCAGCGGGTCCTGGGGGACCGTTTACAGGGGGCCCCCCGGAAAACCAGGAGGATGCAGGGGAGCACCGAGCCGGGCCTGTGCCAGCTGGAGGGCTCCCCCCACTCAGAGCCAGCCCCGCCGAGCGGCCGCCCCCAGGGATTTGCAGACAGGCGGAGGGGCCTGGTCACCTCCTGGGGGTGAAGCCTGCTCTGGCTGGAGCCCAGCGAGAGGACAGGAAGGGAGGCGGGAGGAGCCCGCTCCCACGGAGACGTCGGTGCCCACACGGGGGCGTAAATTCTTCTGCCCTTCTTGGCCAAAAGAGCCGAGTTTTGCTCACCACAAGTATTAAAAAATAACCCCCACAGGACAGGACAGAGCGGCCTCACACCAGCTGCCCGTGGACGGGAGGGGTGTCGTAACTCAGGGGAAGTGGGGACACCGCGGCCTGAGGTCAGGGGTGGCAGCCGGAGGGCTGCTAAGGGGCAAGGGCAGGAACTGAGAGGCCTCGGGCCGGTCCCGGGCTCTTCAAGGTTCGGCTCAGCGAGCTGCAGTGGCCCCGCAGGAGGGGGCGCTGTCCACAGGCCCCAGCCCCGGCCCCCTGGGGGCTGCCACGGTGTCCAGGGCCGGGTGGAAGGCGGGGTGCACACGCCGTGGGGCCTGTCCAGAGCCGGGGAGACCAGAGGCGCCCCGCGGCCGAGCCGGGGAGCCGGGTGGGGCCGCAGCGTCGGTTCACTCAGTGGGCGATTCAGCAAAGCCACGCCTTTGCAAGCACCAACCCCAGACCGAGAAGAGGGGCTCCCGAGGACGGGACGGGCGAGGGCGGGAAGAGGACAGGAGTAAAACACGCCGCGGGGTCCTGCGGCCCCACCGCCTCACTCGGACAAAGAGGACAAAACTCTTTAGTGTTTTTTTTTTTTTTTTATAGTGATTTGGCTGCTTTTATTTTTTTTATATATTTTTATTGTTATTTATGTCTTTTACATTTTGTATTCCCCTTGGGTAGCCCACCACCAATTCGCCCGTGATCCATCTCCATGGTCCCTTGTGTTCTTTTCTATTCCATTTTGTGCGCTTTTCCTTCCCTCCCTCCGCCTCCGCCCCCCGCCCCATAACTCTTAAGTGTTTGAAAAGGAAGTTTTCACTCAATAGCGTCCTGACGTAAATGTTACCCTAGTTTTCTCCCATCTGCTCACAGGGCCAGGTTCCTTGCGGACACCGCAAGCAGAAGACAGACGGACAGACGGACAGGGGGCCGCGGGCTCAGGCTGTGGCAGCTCCGGGAGACCCCGTCAGCCAGGCCGGGACCCCGCTCCGGGGGGGCGGGCCCCACAGCTGCCCTGGGGGCCGTTCTGCAGGGGCAGCCCCCGAGGACGTGGGGTCCGCATGGGAACGCCGGGGCCCCTGTGAGGACGCCCCTGCCCGTGGCCTGGACACCTCCTGGGGGCAGAGGGCAGGAGACAGACAACAGCCCGGGGTGGGGGCTCTGGGAGGAAGAAACAGGATAAAAATATAAAGTAAATCGAAGGCGACAGCTCCCCTTTTGCAAACGGCCGAGGCAGTCGAGCCCGCCCTGCACAGGCCAGCCGGCTCCCGGGGCGAGCTGGGCGGGCCGCTCTGCTCGCCCCTTCAGGGCGTCACCAGCTGGCCGGGCCGTCTCCAGGGCAGAGCTGGGGCCCCACAGAGCCGCCCTCTCCCTGGGTGGACGTCGTGGTTTCTCCGGAGACGGGGGTGCCCCTCTGCTCGGCCCCCTCCTCCTCGTCCCTCAGCGCCCTCTGGAGCACGTCTCGGAGGGGGACCCTGCCCGGCCGCTGCCCGCACCTCCCGACGAAGAAGTAGATGACGGGGTTCACCGCGCTGTTGAGGACTGCGAGGAGGAGGGAGGCGGGCAGCAGGGTGCGCCCATGGGGCAGGGGCGGCGAGAGCCTGTGGAGCATGCCCGCCACGCCGTAGGGCAGCGCGAGCACCAGGAAGGCCAGCACGGTCAGCAGGACGGTCACGTAGAGCCGGGTGGGCCGCCGCCTCCAGGGCCCGCACTGGACCCGCACGAGCAGCGTCAGGCCCGACACGCACAGCGCCAGGAAGGTGACGGCCGACATCCCGTAAAAGATGAGCGCTACTTCCTTGCACGAGAACCCTACATGGTTATCACACAGAAGCCCCGGCACCCCCAGACAGAAGGTCAGCCCCCAGATGAGGGCGCACACGGCGGGGGAGAGGCGGGCGGGGCGGCGGCAGCGGTACCAGAGGGGGCAGAGCACAGACGCGCAGCGCTCGGAGCTCAGGGCCAGCAGCAGGCCCTGCCCCGCCGTGTAGGACGGCACGAGCACCGCGAGGAGGACGCTGTCCAGCAGGTCCAGGTGGGGGTCGATGAGGAAAAGCGAGACCTGGACGCCCACTCCCACGAGGAAGGCGGCGTCGGCGCAGGCCAGGTTGAGGACGTACACGTGGAAGGGGCCCCTCTTCGTGCGGAACCCGAGCAGCCAGATGACCGCCCCGTTCCCCGGCAGCCCGCACAGGCTGACCAGCAGGGTCAGCAGCACGACGATGTCGTAGGGGAGAGAAGAGAGCGGGGTCTCCGTGGGGGTCGTGCCGTTCCCTGTCACGTTTCCCAGCGTTTGGTCGGCGTTTCCCAGCGCTGGGACCTCCGCAAAGAAGGGCACCACCCAGTTTGGCAAGCCATGAGCGCCGCCTCCCGGGATACCAAACCTAGGCTCGGTGCCGGAGCCGGACCACCAGGCGTCCTCGCTGGAAGAGTTGCCCAGTCTGGGGTCTGCGGGCTCAGCCGCCATCGCTGGCCCGGGCGGGGTCACCCTGTGGATGGAGAGGGGGGCCGGGCCGGCGCCTCCAAGGTCAGGGGCGTCCCTGCCCGACTCCAGCTGCAGACTCCGGGACACTCAGAGCCAGGACTGGGGAGCTGTGGGGTCACCCCAGGACCTGCCGTCCCCCCAGCCACAGCCCCTGTGCTGGGCTGTCCTGACCTGGTCCAGTCTCTCCCGGCCCCCGAAAAATCCTGCCCCGTCTCCCCGGGGCCCGGACAGAGCCTGGGCTGCGTCTGACCGGCTGGGCCAGGCTGGACTCCGCCGTCCCTGGGTCAAGTCTCTCTCGGTCCGGCTCTGCCCACGGCTCTTTGCTCAGGGTCCTGTGAATATTTTGATCAATACAAAAATATTAAAAACTGCAAAAATATTTAATAAAAGCAATATTAATAAAATTATAATCTGGACATATCAGAAATATCGCCCATGTATGTGTTACCTTTCCATGATGATTAAAATAAGCATCGTAGCTGCCATGTTAGTACACACACACATACACACACGCGCGTGCACACGCGCCTTTTGAATGTAGGGAAATCGTCTCTGTCCCAGCAGGAGGCTGTATGGACGAGCTCACACTCCTACTCAGTCCTTCGTCATTAGTAGATGAGACATTTTATTCCTTTTCTCTGATTATGTCTGTATGTAAGAATTGGACTTAATTGCTTTGACTCAATTCAACGACCACTAACCTTCCCCCTTGCGGACACCAGGGGCAGAGGCGGTTTGTGTGGCAACACCCCTCCAGGAAGCCAGGCATCTGGGGTGAGGCTATTTTGGGGGGCAAATCCCACCCCATTGGTGTCCAGCATCAGCTCGGGGGGCAGCAGCTCGAGTCCAGCATCTGGTCCCCGCACCTGCCTGGAAATGCCCTCAGCGTCGCCGTGCCCCACCTCTGTCCCAGAGGCACCTGCGCCCTGTGTCACTCAGGGGGGACTCTGGGGATCCCCTGACCCGTGGTGTCCACAGCCCCGAGGCCCCTCACAGCTAACTGCCAGTCAGGTGATTCTGGGGCGCCACCTCTGACCCGCACTCCGCGGGCGCTCACCACGGAGCCGCTGGGGTCCCGGGCTGGTCATTTGAGTGCGGGTCCCCCTGCCTGGCCGCCGCTGGCCCTCGGGCGGTGAGGCCACAGCAGAGCTGTCAGGCCTGCGGTTTGGGGCGCCGAGGGCGGGTCCCAGCACCCTCGTCCTCTCCCTGTGGGTGTCTGGAGCGGAGGGGCTCGCGCGCGCCGCCCCTGCTCTCCGGCTGGAATGTCTGTGATTCCCGCCCCGACACCGCCCTGAGGACAGCACGGAACCGCTGTCCCCGCGATGCTGAATGACGAGCTCGAAACCTTTGGGGCAACATGGCGGGCGTTTCCTGGTGCGTGACGTACTTAGCGTGACGTACTCAGCGTGACGTACTCAGCGTGACGTACGCAGCGTACGCTCGTGTAATTACAGATAATCTCCCAGCGGGCAGCCAAAAACGGAACCGTAAGGCTCTGAAATGTCCACGCCCGGTACTTCCTTGGACGACGCGTCCACACGCAGAGGGGGCGCGGGCGGAACCAGCAGCGGCGCGGGCGGGCCCAGGGCCGAGCCCCCCGCTCCTGAGCCCCCGAGCCCCGGGGCTGGCCGGCAGGGCTGACAGTCTTTAGATGCTGGCGCGGGCCCGCAGACTCCCTGAAAACTCTGGTGAGAAACTTGTTTTTCAGCAGTCGGACCCCTCTGTGGCCGCCCCCGGCCCCTGCACCCCATCCCCGGCGGGCGGCGGCCCCTCCGCGCTGCGGCGCTCTGCCTGCGGCTCCGCGGTGGCCCTGCAGGGGGCGCCACACTCAAACCCCAGGGCCACCCGCGGGACGGGCGGGCGCAGCCACGGGGGGCTCCGGACTGCACCCGACGTCTGCTCCGGGGCGTCTTGGCCGCTGCGCGCTGCCGGTCCTGGCCCCCGGTCACGCAGGGCCTTCCCTGCCGGGTTTCCCGGGCCGCTCCCACCGTGCCCGTGGGTTGCTGGCCCCGGGCGCTGTCCCTAACCCCCCGCCCAGCGGGGCACGAAGCGCCCCCAGCGTGAGCCCGATTCCCGGCGCAGCGCCCGCTGTCCCCCCGTCCTTGCGTGTCCGGCGTGGCCGCAGCGCGCATCGCTGACGCGCCTGCCGATACTCCCAGACCTTCCATGGCCTCGTCGCGGGGCAAAGCTCTCTCTTTCTTTCTCCTCCCTTCCGTGGACGTGACCACAGGCGGACCGCAGGCCGGCCTGGCTTGGGGCCACCGCCTGGCCTGGCCTTAGCCTCCGTGTCACCGTCCTGGCGCCGGCAAAACGACTTGGGATCTAGAGAGAAACCCCTCTCGGTGCTCTCTGGGCCTGAAGCGGGGATATCGTGACTGGATTAAAGCTGTCTTAAGAGGAGAAGGTAAGCCCCCCGCAGGCCCCTCTGTTCCCCAAAAGGCCCAACCCGGGGGTCCGCACCCCTCCAGCTGGGTCTCCAGACCGCTGCTCCCGGGACCCCGGAGCCTCAGGCTGACGCGGCTGCTTTCCCAGGCGGGCTGGGCCCGAGCAGCTTCCGCCCCTCCCTGGTGCCAGGCCTGCTACTCGAGGCCGGGGCGGGTCGCTGCGCCCTCCCCTGCGCAGGGTGCCAGGCCTGCTCCTCCTCCCATGGAGCCTGGCCGTCCACACAGCCCGGGGGAGACGCAGAGCCCCGCTGCTCCCCATCTGGCCTCAGCGCAGAGGCCCCGGACCGGGAGGGGCGGAAATGAGGCAAAATGAGGAGGAAAGGGCAGGATTCTGAACCGTCAACACGAAGAGAGTGAAAAGGTTTGTAATTTTCTTAAAAGAGAATGCCAGTTTCGCCAGACAGAAATAATGCCGATGAAATGAAGCGGACACATCAGGACAATCCATTATGGTAACAGCCTGAGTGGGAAAAACCACAGTCCGTTTCGACAGATGCAGAAAATCATTTGAAAAAATTCAACGCGCAGTCACCATGAAACTCTTGAGATACGGACAGGTGGGGGCCTCGTTTACCTGCCGGCGGGCGTCCGGGGAGCCCCCTGCCCTGGGTGGGGGACCTCTCACCGCTCAGCGCTGCCCTGGGCTGTGCAGGGTCGCCCAAAGTGACTGTGTGTGCAGGGGGGCGTTTGGGGCGACACGTGTGAACACAGATATTCGTAAACACAACACATATGCCCTGTATTCACATGCGACTGCATTTACCTCTCTCTGTCATCTACCTACGTTCTCATCCATTCATCCATCCTCTGCCCTTGGTCCACAGCCCAT
>PVIJ01021017.1:0-19532 GCA_004024925.1 Scalopus aquaticus | reverse complement strand
CCCGTGAGTGTGTATTATGCTATACTTTTAACTTTCAGCCAGGTGAATTACATCTCTGTCATACTGTTCCATTTGCTCCTTACTTCTGCAGAGCCTCAAGGTCATCCAGAAGTCAGAGATTGGGGCTTTCTTAAGTGTTTCTTGGGCACACACACAACTTGGGGTTTTCCCACATTCCTTTGCATGTGCATATTTTTCTAGGTTTCTAGGAATAGATTGTAGCTTCGTCATTCTTCAATTTGTTATTCTGGTTTTTTTTTTAAACCAAGTGTTTTGGTCATCCTCTTAATAATGCCAACTTGTAGCTTGTAGTGCTTCAGGTTAGAATTTTATATAATCTCAGATGATTATTTTTGATACATATCCCAATGGCATTACTGTTAACACAGAATAAATTTTCATCAGGAAAAGGACAGGGTCTAAGGATGGACCATTCAAGACCTGTCAAACTGGAAATATAGTAATAATTCTCTGCAAGGGTAGGTTTTATGAAACTTCAGACTTATTCTGCCCTCTCTGGTCACAGCTAATCTGTTGGTTTTCACAACTACTGTGGTGGTGCAGTTGTTGATTTCAAAGCTACTGCAGAGCTGCGAGGACAGTGATTTGATTAGGGTAACTTGATCTTTTCTTCATTTTTTTTCACATAATTAATTTTCTTACATTGTTATATTCCCTTTAGGTATAGTTCCTGTAGTTCTCCAACACCACCATAGCTAACCCATGAACCATCACCACTGTCCTTTGTGCTCTTCCCTCCCCTGTTTTAACTCTTTTTTCTAACCCTTTTGTAGGGTAAATGGAGGAGGTATCAGGATTTTCTGCCTACCCCCTCGGTGATGGGCCTCTGTAGGCCTACGTGCATGCCTGATAGCAGGTGCTGAAGAGGGGCGGGGCGGGGCGTTGTGTTGTGTAGCATGGCATAGCGTGTGCGTGCACGAGGCAGAAATGCAGAGAACATGAGGAAGGAAAGCATGTAGAGAGAGCACAGTGTGACAGAAGGAGCAGGAAACGAAGCGACAGCAGCAGAGAGCCCCGAGAAGGTGAAGAATTGCTGGGAGCTAGGAGGCCTGCTAGCCTCCTGGCCCCCTGACTCTGCTTGCCTGCCTTGTACCTGGCTTCCTTGCCACAAAAGATGTAATAAAAAGCCTAAAAAGCTACCAAGGCTGCAGGACTCCTCCTTTCCCTTCTTGCCTGTCTGCATGAATCATGGAGAACCTACGCTCCCAGTGGTCAGCCTGCCACCACAGTTGGCATTAGTCGGCAGCATGATTCAATGCAGATGGGCATGGAGCCCTCCAAAGACCTCAGGAGGGACTGAGAGGCAGCAGACCACGAGCTGGACAAGTCTGGAGGCACCATGGCGGCATCGATGGTGACCAAAGTCCAGGAGCTGCAGGAAAAGCTAAAGACGCTCCAGAAGCACAGGAGGCAGACAAGGTCCAGGAGCTGTGGGACGAGACTTTAAGTGGAGGAGGAGACGGCCCATGAGGACCAGCCCAAGATCCCTGAGGCAGCAGACTTGCTGGGGAAGAAAGGACTGCGATTCAGAGCTCGTCCAGTGCTGACGCAAGGAAAAAGGCCGATGGACTGGGACTAACAATCCTGCCAGATGGCGGAGGAACTCTGCCAGGTTGATGTTATGCTTATGGAACCCTGGGGGTGGAAGGTATTGTTTGTACACCCCAGAGGATGGGAATCAGGGAGGTGGTCTGTGGGCCTCGGTGGCCAAAAGCAGCCTGTGTGCTGCCCAGCACTCCCAGGGGCACAGCCCAGAGAGGCAATGGCCAGGGCAGGCAGGAAGAGGCAGACATGAGAGTAGCCCAAGATTGGCAGAGGAAAGCCCTCGCCAAGTTCTCTGCAGCCAGGCAGAGGAGGGGTAGCAAAAATAGCCAACTTAGAGAAGGCAAAAGCTGGTGCTGAGGTCGAGAAGCTCTGAATGGCTGTTAAGCAGTATGTTAAAGAAGGCCAGTGAGTCTCTTAAAATCACCTGTGTGTGATGCCCTGTTCACGATTGAATAAGGGTGAGGTGCTGAGGAACCCGTCCTTGGGGGACAGGTAGGGAACATGGCTGGTGGTGGTGACCACAGCCAAAGAGGGGACCCAAGAGAGGCCGCATATGGAGCCTGTATCCAAGGATCCCCGACCCATATGCCTGTGCAAAGGGTTGGTCTGAGTGCAGGGTCTGCGCATCACATGGTGGCAGTGACAGCCAAATATTGGAGTGACGGCAGAGAGTACCCCTGGAGATTGAGTGACTGACCCCCCCAAAGAGTAGTATAGCCAATCTCAAGAGTTGAGCGCGTCCTGTGGGTGGATGCGGAGTGTGGCTTGTGGCTGAGACCACAGCTAGAGAAGGCCGGGAAACCTGACGGCCCCTGGCATGAGATGGCAGATGCCGTGAGTGGCTCCCCCCTCAAATGAGCAGTGCCTTCGGTAGCAGAATTGGTGAATCATATGCTGGCATCAGTAATACTGTCTTTTGCCCATAGTTTGGTGCCCTGCCTGGGCTTATTTGTATTTTTTTATATTTTAAGTTTATTTGTATGGGTTATGGCTGCAGTATTTGTATTGGCCAAGGGAAACTTATGTTTTTTTTTTTCCAAACCCCCCAAGGGAAACTTATGTTTATGGATAGACTGGCGAAAAACCCTGAGGGGGTGGATTGTATGGTAAATGAGGGCGGTATCAGGATTTTCCGCCTACCCCCTTGGTGATGGGCCTCTAGGCCTATGCGCGTGCCTCATAGTGGGTGCCTGAAGAGGGGTGTGGCATGGTGTAGCATGGTGTAGTGTGCTCGTTCATGAGGCAGAGATGCATAGGGAATGCACGTGGAGAAAGCAGCGCTACGGAAGTGGCAGGAAGCGAAGCCACAGCAGCAGAGAGCCCCTAGAACGTGAAGATTTGCGGGGGGCTAGGAGACCTGCCAGCCTCCTGGCCCCCCAGCCCTGCTTGCTTGCCTTGTACCTGGGTGCCTTGCCACAAAAGATGTAATAAAAAGCCTAAAAAGCCACCGAGCGCTCCAGGACTCCTCCTTTCCCTTCTTGCCCATCTGCATGAATCATGGAGAACCTGTGCTCCCAGTGGTCAGCCTGCCACACCTTTGTTTGGTTTTCCTGTGCTTCACTTTCAAATAGAAAGTGAAACCTTTCGATAGTCCATATAATAAAAAGGCAATGTATGAAACTTTTATCTTAGTCCATGCCTTTGTTTACAAAAAAAACTACAAATGTTGAAAATAATAGTATTTATGATTTCTGAAATGTTTGAATAGTTTTAAAAGAGGAATAATAACAAAGAGGAAGGAATAACAATGGACTATGGTGGTGGTGAGTTAGTGATGGGAGCAGTATGGTGGTGATACCTGATTGGGGGGGGGGATCCTAATGCTACCTCAATTAAAAACAGCTAAACTTAAAATAAAAAAATAATTTAATATACTAAATGGCACAAATAAGATTTAAGAAATCCTGGTATGTGTGAAAGGGCAATAAAAAATGAATAATTTCATTTCATTTCCCTGAGTGAAACAGAGAGCATATTGGGAATTCTGAATGTGCACTTTTATTCTGCTGGCCGAAGAAACCATCAAAAAATAACATGCAGACAGTTTTGTGTTCTCTTTACTGATGAAATGGTGAAAGAAGTGTGTACATGATCTTTCTCATATTTACGTGGCCTAGATTTGAAGTGAAAAAGGTGATTCTTAAGTGTGAAAATTTGAGAAGTCATGGTAACCTGGTCTGCAGTTCAATCTTTGTTAAGCCTTTTATTATTGTTACAATTACCACCAATAATGTGTTCAAACCAAGAATCTAAATACTGAAAATAAGTACTTCTGGAAATGGGACAGAGACAAGATGGTAATAAAATTCTTGGCAGGTTAATATGTTCCAACCAAATGCCTGAACACATTTTATTGTGTTTGTGCTTAATCATGATAGATTTTCATTGAAAGTAATTGACTGCACCTTTAATTGGAAGGTGCTGCTGCATCCTTTCTGTTAGCCTGAGAGCAAAATGTCTCAGTAAGCCTGTGTTTCTGGTAGATATAAAGTTGGAGGATGACAAAACTAATTTGGGAGGAAATGGGAAAAGGGAACCAAAAATAGACAAGGAACTTGAGCTTTCCTAGAACATGGTCTAATGGGTTACTTTAGTTGGTAATAGCAATGCTCTTCAAACTTTAAAGAACAGGAATTCTCTAGGGGTCATATAACAAAGCGCTTGATGATTCATTAGGTCTGGGGTGTTACCTGGGATTGTGTCTGACCATCAAATTCTCAGATGATTATGATGTTGGCCTGAGGACCACTCTTGGAGTAATGAAGGTGGAGAGTTTGGCTGGACCTCTTTCTGAAGGTCATATTTTAAGGTAATCTGCCAAATGTGTACTTAATTTTGACGTAATTTTTTATCATTATTAAACTTTGATAATAAAACTCAAAATCATGCACCCCAAATGAAAACATGTGTGGTCATACTACTATGATTTTTTTTTAATTCATTGCCTCTTTAGTTTAGGTTCCTTGGTGAATACTCTGTGAACAAATTAATTTATTCCTCTGCCATCTGATTAATATGCATAATGTCAGTTGGTGCCTGGATTGTCATGGGAAAGACCCTGGAGAAGGAGACAGACAACCTGGATTCTATTCTAGCTTTGCCAGCTAATGCCGGAAACTTGAGTGATACATCTATAAAATGGAGCTAATTTTTTCTTTGTAGAATGATTATGGATATTTTCATGGTGAGAGCTGAGAAAACTTACAATAGGTGGTCAATAAATATTGAAGACTCTTAAGAGTATAATTGTATACTTTAGAACTTTCAGACTTTGGGTAGTATAGGCTAGAGGGCAGATGAGGTAAAACATGCCCTATAACTTAAAAGATGGAATTCACTGAGTTGCTTTCTTCCTCTTCAATGTATAGCTTCAATTGCTCAAATCTTGTACTGTAGGTCTTACCATTTTTTAACTTCATTAAAGTTGCTACCTGCTTGAAACACTTCTCTTCACTTTCTTCCTATCTGCTCTAACAGAGATGAAGAAATCAATCAGAGGAAAGCAGTATTGACCATTTATCCTTTCTTTACAGATTATTCCTCAGCTGTTCAGAAATTTTCCCAGACGCTGCAGTCCTTTCAGTTTGATTTCATTGGCGACACTCTGACTGATGACGAGATTAACATTGGTAAGATTTCAAACTACATGTGACTAAGTGCCTATTAAGACATATTAGAAGCCATGCAGCCTCTTTGGATTGTGCATACAGAGAACTTGGGCATTTTCACACCCTGGGGTCCAGGACCAAACCCCTGGGAGATGGCTTAAGAAGAATACAGACACATTCCCTACCAGTTCATTTCCCTCTTCAACAAAAGCAATCAAAAGATCTATCTTCTACCTACACTGAAGTCTTTTGACTCAGTATGCAGGGATATTTTTTTAAAAGAACCCAATGCATAATAAAATAGATATTTTTGTAAAAGATTAATTCAAGGGTGATAATCTCTATTTCCCAGAATGATTCAGAGTCTGATTCCTCTAAAGAACAAACTCTCTTAGAATGTTTAAAACTAGCCTTTACAAATGTACAGTTTTCCAGGCAGCCAGAGATTTGAAATCTCCCTTGGGAACTGAATTTAATACCTTGCTTTATGAACTGTGTGATCTTGGGTAAGATATTTCTTTTCTCTGAGACTTAGTCTTATCCTCTGTAAAACGTGGCTAATATTTGTCATTCAAGGATGCTACAAAGAAGGAGATTAGGCAGCAGAAATAAAAAAAAAACTTTGCATTTTATTAGTTGTCATGAAGTTAAAGTAGCATCTGTGAACTGTGGGACTTTGGGCTCTGAGAGATATCCTGCCATTATCTTTATTGTTAATAAAGTTTTGTTGGAATGTACCCACACTTATTTGTTTGAGTATTGTCTATGAATGCTTTTGCATTACAATGACTGAGTGGTTACAAAGTTTAAATATTTGCCTTCTGACCATTTAAGAAAATATTTGGTGACCTCTGAGTTAAAGAATTACTGAAAACCACTTATTTTATAAGAACATTAAATATCAGAACTATTGTGAATAATCTGATGTTTCTGAAATAAATTAGAAGGCAATTATATTTATGAGCTCCATAACTAAAATATATAAATGTAGTGTTATTAATAAATGTTCATTGTATTATATATAAATGATATATGAAAGTATAAGATTATCTGTGATAAGATATTTCTGCATAGAAAAATATATTGAACATGTTAGCCTATTATTTAAAAAAAATCTTTATATTATTTATATATATATTTACATCATTGTGCATTTATACACAATGTTTGCTTTCTCCTCTCAGGTGTAGTCCCCATAGAATTCCCACCACCAACTCACCTGTGCATCATCACCATAGTCCCTTATGCTCTTCCCTCCCCTGTTTTGATCCTTCTACCTCCCCCTCTGCTGCAGAATGTCTCTGATTTATAGTTGCCTGTTAATTTTTTTATTTATTGTTATTTTTTCCCTGATCCCTTATTTGGTTCCTCTACATTCCTCCTATAACTGAAACCATATGATATTTTTCTTTTTCCTTCTGACTTATTTCACTGAGCATAATCCCTTCTAGCTCCATCCATGTTTCTGTGAATGGCATGAGTTAATCTTTTTTGATTGATGAATAGTATTCCATTGTGTATATATCCCACACCTTCTTGATACAGTCTATTATTTTTAACTCTTTTCCTATACATGTATCTGTTTCAGGTATATGCAATTTAGTACATCCTAAATCCATAATTTATCTGTAACCTAATACTTTGTTATAAGCATTTTGTCATGTTATTTACAATTCTTTGTAAGTTTCATGGGGGGGGGGCAAGAACTTTTTTTTAACTGTTGTTTTTTCCGCACACAGAGGAATGCATAGCACATAGTATATGTTCAATACATGTTTGCTAAGTGAATGAATAATGGGAATATTTGAATTTCATTACTCTATGTAATATTCAACATTTTTGGAAATCTAGTTTATTTCCCATTTTTCACCATTATAAATAATAATGTGTGACCATTTTTAGGAGATTAAGACTGGTGTTGTTTCTTTATTTTGGTTAAAAGTGAATGTGTAACTAGTGAAACAGATGTTTGCATTGGGTAATTTCCTCAGTCACTATAATTTATGTCTATTTCTACAAATCTATCCTGATCTAAGGGCATGACTTCTAAAAACACTGATATCCCATAAAATACATAGAGGAAAACAATCCACAACCTTGGCTTCAGGGCTGACTTTTTGAACTTGACTTCAACAGCAAGTGAAAAAAAAAAACAGAAAAATAAATTAATGGTACTACTTCCAGCTAAAACGCTTCTATACAGCAAAAGAAACTATCATGTTAACAAAAGGACACCCTATTGAATGGGAGAAAATATTTGGATACCATACATCTGAAAAGGGACCGATATCAAAGATCTGCAATGAAGTCCTACAACTTAATAAAACAAAAACAGAACACAATAAAAATGGACAGAGTACCTAAATATACATTTCTCCAAAGAAGACATACAGATGGCCAATAGGCACATGACAAAATATTCATCATCACTTATCATCAGGGAAATGAAAATCAAAACCACAATAAGATACCACCTCACTCAAGTGAGAAGAGCGCATACCAAGAAAACCAGAAACCACAAATACTGGCGAGGATGTGAAGAAAAAAGAAACCCTCATACACTGTTGGTGTAGATGTACACTGTCTAGCCCCGATGCAAACAGTGTGGAGATTTCTCAAAACATTAAAAATAGATCTGCCATGTGATGCAATACTTCCACTCCCAGGTATATGCCCGAAGAATACAAAATCATTAATTTGAAGGGACATATATACTCCTATTTTCCTCATAGCACTATTTACAGTAGTGAAGTTACAGAAACAACCTAAATGCCTGTTGACAGAGCAGTGGATTTAAGAAGGTGTGGTATATATACACAATGGAATACTATTTAACTATAAAAAGATGAACTCTTGCCATTTGCAGCAACATGGGTGGAACTGAAGAGGATTGTGTGAGATAAGCCAGAAAGAGAAAGACTAATACCAGATGATTTCACTAATGTGTGGAATATAAAGATAAAAACAAAGTAACTGTCAAAACTAAATCAAAACAAGCTGTAGAAATATGACTGCAGAATCAGGCTGCTAGAGGGGGTGGGAACAGTGTCCTCTATAGTAAAGGACTGTGAGTGCTATGATAGTTGGGGTCATGTGGTAACATACATCTGAGGAGGTGTGAACCTATTCCACTAAATCATATGCAGTGTTATAAACCAATGTTACCTCAATAAATTAAAAAAGGTTAAAATCATGGACTCTGGAGTTAGACATCTCAAGCTTGAGCTCTTGCTCTGCCACCTGTTAGCTATGTTACTTGCTATGTAACCTTGGCAAGTGACTTCACCCTTCTGAATGTTAATTTTTCTCAGTTGCAGAATAGGGTTGAGATGATCAATGACAACTGTGTATAGGCCCTAAATATTGACAAATGTTATTTGTTTTATCAGTATTAATATAACATTTTATTTCTTTGTACTTTGCAATGGACTGAATATATGTGCACCTTCACCAAAATTCGTAAGTTGGTATTTCAGCTCCCGACGTGATGGTATTAGAAGGTAGGGCCTTTGGTGGTTAATTAGGTCATGAAAGTGGATACTTCATGAATAAGATTAGTGCTCTTGCAAAAGAGACCTCACACAACTTTTTCACACTCTGCATCATGTGCGGATACCAGAAGTTAACTGTCTGCAACCCAGAATAAGACTCTCAGCAGAACTTGACCATGCTGACACTTTGATCGAAAACTTTGAGTCTCAGGAACTGTGACAAGATCATGTGGTTGTTACTGTGGCATGCAAAACAGGATAAAAGTCAATCCAAAATTTTTCGACAAAATGTCTAAAAGAACAATGATTAACCCTATTTTTAAAGTAGAGTGGACATTACAGCTAATTTAGAAAATGTTTAAATATAATTGTTATGAAGAATAAATCTTCAGATGTAACATAATAATCATGATGTAACATAACAAATAGATAGCTATAATATATCATAATATATCCAGAACATCAAGTAAAAAAATCAGTAATTTGATGTAGGTTTTAAACCTCCATATATGTTTATTCCATAAGTAAGTGAAGTGATTCCCTAACTGAAAACACTGATTTGAAGATTCTAATTTCAAAATAAAAAAGTAATACCCCAATCAAGTTAACAAGTAAACAATAAATTACAACTGAGAACACTGTTTTATTGTCCAAAATCAGGTAAGACAGCACCTGAACTCTGATGAATAGAACCATGTGAACAACAAGGGTATTGACCAGCTTTTGGTTTTTTTTAACTGTTATTTTTATTTCTGTTTCATTTATTTCTGTTTCAATTTTTTTATTTTCTATTCTATTGAGTTTTGGATTTCTTTGTTCTTCTTTTCCAATTCCATGTAATGAGAGAAAGGTTATATATTTGAGCTCTTTTTTTTTAAATATTTTGTACAGCACTTCACTAGGTTTTTTTTAAAAAAGATTTATTTATTATGCATACAAGCTGGGGTGCAGGCCAGAGGTGTGGGGTGGTGAGAGTGTTCACCAGAGACAGAGTGGGGAGCAGAACAGGCAGATTGACCGAAGTACACTGCTAAGGGGAGCAGTGGGCGAGACAGAAGACGTCTGCTGCGCCATGTGGCTCCACGCGCTGCAGCTGCTGAGAGCTCCACAACACTGTGCTTAACCTGTTGTGGCACCAAGGAGGCTCCTCTTTCTTATTTCTTGATGTGGGCCTGTATTGCTATTATTTCCCTCTTAGCACCGCTATAGCTGTCTCTCATAAGTTTTGGAAAGGTGTGTCCACTTTATCATATATCTGAATATATTTTTTGATTTCTTCATTAACTCAAGGGTTACTTTTTAAGTTTGGCTTTTTCTGACCCTTTGATTTCTCTATATTCCACTTATAAGTAACACCATCCAGTGTTTGTCATCCTCCACCTACTTATTTTGCTTATCATAATCCCTTTCAGCTCTATCCATATTGCCCCAAATGACATAAGTTTATCTTTTTTGACCACTGAGTAATGTGCCATTGTGTATATATATACACCACATTTTGTGATCTACTCTTCCGTTGTTGGGCACTTTTGTTTTTTCCATATCTTGGCTAGTACTGGTATGAACATGGTATTGTACACTTCCATTCAAATTAGTGTTTTTCTATTCTTTTTGTAGATACATAAGCCAGATCCATTTTTAGTCTTTTGAGACAATTCTACACTGTTTTCCATCGTGGTTGAACTAGTCTAAATTGCTACCAACATTACAAAAGAGTTCTTCACACCCTCACCAGCACGCGTTTCTGGATTTTTCTTTCTTTTTTTAATTAATTATTTTTTTTCTTATGTTGTTGTAGTCCCCATAGTTCTCCTGACACCCTATCACCCATGAACCATCATCATATTCCCTTCCCCTGGTATGCCTCTCTCCCCCTTCTTCACTGTATGCCTCTGGTCTGCGGTCAGCTTCCTGGTTTTGACCTTTTCACCTTTTGTTTGGTTTCTGTATATTCCACACATAGATGAAACCATCGGTATCTATGTTTTCCTTTCTGACTCATTTCAGCTAACATAATCCCCTTCAACTCTATCCATGCTGCTGCAAATGACATGAGTTTGTATTTTTTATCACGGAATAATATTCCGTTGTATAAATATAGCACAACTTTTTGATCCTTTTGTCTATTTTGGGACAGTTGGGTTGTTTACATATCTTGGGTTTTGTAAATAGTGCTGCAGTAAACATAGAGTGCAGATTTCCTTTTGAATTAGTATTTTTGTATCCTTTGGGAAGATTCCTAGGGGTGGAATCGCTGCATCATATTTTTAATATGGGCCATTCTCACAGGTATGAGGTGATATTCCATTATGGTTTTGAATTGCATTTCCCTGATCATAATTGATAAACATTTATTCATTTGTCTGTTGGCCATCTGTATGTCTTCTTGTAGAAGTGCCTAGTTAGTTCTTGTGCCCATTGTTTTTACAATTTTTTTTAAAGATTTATTTATTTAAGCTGGGGTACAGGCCAGAGGTATGGAGGAGTGAGAAGGCCCACCAGAGACAGAGCGGGGAGCAGAATAGGCAGATCAGAAATACACTGCTGAGGGGAGCAGCGGGCCAGGCAGGAGAGGTCTGCCGCACCATGTTGGATTCTCCCCGGCCGGGTGTCGAACTCGCGTCGCTGCTGCCGACAGCTCCACAGCGCAGCACTCAACCGCTGCGCCACCAGGGAGGCCCGTGCCCATTGTTTTGAATTGGTTGTTTTTTCTTTTTGTTGTGTTATATGAGCTATTTGTAGATATTCAATACCAGTCTCTTGTCAGATGTATGGTGTGCAAATATTTGCTCCCTTTCCATAGGGTGCCTCCATTTCATATACTGTCTCTAGCTGTGCAGAACTTGTTAGTTTTATGTAGTTTTAATTGTTTACACTCTCCTGTTTTCTTTGCTGCTGGGAATGAACTCAGAAAGATACTTCAGAAGTTTATGTCATGAAGTGTGCTGCCTATGATTTCATCTATTTGTTTTATGGTTTCAGGTCTCACATCCAAGTCTTCTTCTATTTTGAATTGTTATGTGTATGGTGTGAAATAATGGTTTAGTTTCATTCTTTTGCATGTGTCTGTCCAGTTTCCACAGCATCATGTATTAAAGAGGCTTTCCTTGTTCCAGTGACTATTTTTTGCTCCCTTTTCATAGTGTAGTTGTCCATAAATATATGGTTTTATTTCTGGGCTCTCAGTTCTGCTCCATTGATTTCTTTGTCTCTTTTTGTTCCAGTACCATGCTTTTTAAATTATTATGGCTTGATAGTATAGTTTGAAATCTACACATGTATTACCAACATTTTCCCGTTTTAGTCAGGAGAGCTTTGGCTATTTGGGGTCTTTTGTGGTTCCATATATGTTTTAGTAATGTTCCTTCCATTTCCTTGAAGAATGCCGTTAAGAATTTTGTTGAGATTGCATTCAATTTGTAAATTGCTTTGACTAGTGTGGCCATTTTGACAATGTTGTTTCTTCTTTTTTTTTATTTTTTTTTATAAATATATATTTTTATTGTTATTTATGTCTTTTACATTTTGTATTCCCCTTGGGTAGCCCACCACCAATTCACCCATGATCCATCTCCATGGTCCCTTGTGTTCTTTTCTATTCCATTTTGTGCCCTTTTCCTTCCCTCCCTCCGCGCCTCCGCCTCCCTCCTCCCCCACCCCCACTGATTGTCTCTCTCCCACCAGGCCTCCCTATAGTCCTGTTATAAGTGAAACCATTCGATATTTTTCTCTTTCTTTCTGGCTTATTTCACTGAGTATGATCCCCTCTAATTCCATCCATGTCGCTGCAAATTGCATGTGTTTATCTTCTTTCCATGTTTGTTTCTTCTAATCCATGAGCAGGGAATATCTTTCCATTACTTTGTGTCTTCTATTTCTTTTAACAGTATCTTATAGTTTTCCTGTATAGGTGCTTAATCTCCTTTGTAAGGTTTATTACTAGTTTTTTTTTTTTTTGGTGAGATTGTAAATGGGGTGACTTTCTTAATTTTTTTCTTCTTTTAGTTCATTGTTTGCATATAGGAAGGCAACTAATTTTTCTGTGCTGATTTTGTATCCTCCTGCTATGCTCAACTAGTTAATTGTTTTAATTAATTTTTCTGTGGAGTCAGTCTTTAGGGTTCTCTGTGTATTTTACAGTACCATCTGCTTATAATAGTAATAGCTTTATCTGTTTCACAACCTGGATTACTTTTATAGCTTTTTCTTGCCTAAATGCTCCAACTAGGACTTAAAATAATATGTTGAATAGTAGTACTGAGAGTGGACATCCTTGTAATATAGCAGGTCTTAGTGGAAAGGTTTTCAGTTTTACTCCATTTAAAATACTGACTGTGGGTTTCTCATATATATGGTTTTTATATTAAGATATGCTTTTATCTTGTTTTTCATAAGTTTTTTTAAATCATAAATGGATGTTGAATTTTATCAAATGCTTTCTCAGCATCTATTGATAAGATTATAGTTTTTATTTTCCTTTTGTTGATGTGGTAAATTACGTTGATTTATTTTTGAATGCTGAAACATTCTTGTGTTCATGTTATAATTCCCAGTTGGTCATTATGTGTGATCCTTTGAATACATTGTTGGGTTCACTCTTTTAATTTTTTATTGAGGGTTTTTGCATCTCTGTTCTTTAGGAAGATTTTTCTGTAGTTTTCTTTTTCTCTATTGTCTTTGTTTAGTTTAATTTTAGCAGAATGCTGGCCTCATAATATGTATTTGTGAGTATTCCTTCTTTCTCAACTTTTGAAAGAGTTTGAAACTGAGTAGGATAGATATTAGTTCATCCTTGAAGGTTTGGTAGAACTCATTTGTGAAGCCATGTGATCTTGGACTTTTATATTTTTGGGAGACTATTCATCACGGTTTCAATTTCCTAGCTTGAGATTGGTTTGTTCAAATTTTCCATTTTTTTCCCTTTTAGGCATAGATGATTGTACAAGTCTAAGAATCTCATCTTGCTTGCCTATAAATGTTCATAATAATCTCTTATTATCGTCTGAATTTCCAGTGTCTGTTATAATGTCTCATCTTTCATTTTTTTTAAACACATTTTTTTTAAGATTTATTTATTTACATACAAGCTGGGGTACAGGCCAGAGGCGTGGGGTGGTGAGAGGGTTCACCAGAGACAGAGTGAGGAGCAGAACAGGCAGATCAGAAATACACTGCTGAGGGGAGCACTGGGCGAGGCAGGAGAGGTCTGCTGCACCATGTGAGATTCTCCCCGGCTGGGCGTCAAACTCGCATTGTGCGCTGCCGACAGCTCCACAGCGCAGCGCTCCACCGCTGCGCCACCAGGGAAGCCCCTCATCTTTCATTTTTTTATCCTATTTATTTTTGTGTTCTCCTTTTTTTTTCCCTAGTGAGTGTCCCTAGATAATTGACTATTTTTTAAAAAATATCCTTCAGAGAAGTAGCCTTTGGTTTCATTGATATTTTGAGCTTTTTGCTCTAATTTTTATTATTTCTTTCCTTTATTCGCTTTTGAATTTTTTTTTGTTCTTTTTGTAGTTCCTTGGGATGAGAGGCAAGGTTCTTTATATTGGCTCTTGTTTCTTTATGTGGGCCTGTATTGCCATATACTCCTTCTTAGTACTGTTTTGCTCTGTCCCATACATTCTACATGGTGGTTTTCTCATTGCCATTTGTTTCAAGGTATTTTTTGATTTCTTATTTGATTTCCTTATTGACAGAGTGTTCTTTCAGCAGTGTGTTGTTCAGTCCCCAAATATTAGAGGATTTCCCTACTTTCTTTTTATAGTTGAGTTATAATTTGATAGCTTTATTATCTGAAAAGACTTTTGGTGTAATTTAAATCTTCTTGAATTTGTTGATATTTGTCTTGTGGTCCAATGTGTAGTCAATCCTATAGAATATCCCTTGTGAACCTGATAAAAATGTGTATTCTGTTTTTTTAGGGATGCAGGGTCCTATAGATGCCTATTGGGTCCATGTGATGTAATTATTTATTTAAAACTTTGTCCTTTTTCTTTTTTTGTTTTGTTGAATTTTCCATTGATGAGATTAGAGTGTTTTATTGTCTGACCACAAGTGTGTTTTTTTCCAACGTTTTTCCTGAAATAATATATTTTGGTACTCCTTCCTTTGTTGAGTTTATATTGATGAGTGTTATATTCTCCTGAACGATTGTTGCCTTAATCATTATGTAGTGTTCATCTCTCTCTTGTAACTTTTTATAACTGGAAATTTATTTTATCTGCTATAGGTATAGCTTTCTCTGCCTTCCTTTGGGTCTCATTTGCTTGTAGGATTGTTTTTCCAACCCTTTACTTTGTATGTCTTTGTATACTTTGTGTCTGTGTGGTGCTCATATGTGTCTCCAGGAGACAGAAGTAGGTTGGATTCTATTTCCTAACCCAACCAGACATTCAGTATCTTTTAATTTGTGAGTTTAGTCCATTAACATTTATACTGAATAACTCTTTGCTGCCACTTAGCCTTTAATTTTGTGGTTGTCCCTATTTTTCTTTTTCAGTTCTTTTTGTGTGTTTCTCTATTTGGCTTCAGTACTAGAGTTCCTTTAAATATTTCTGGGAATAGGGAGTCTAGTTTTTATATCTCTTCAGTTTCTCTTTGTAGACAAGGCATTTATTTCTTCCTCATATCTAAAGGAGAACTTTTCAGAATACAGTATTTTTGGTTCACAAATTTCGAGCGTGTCTTTCCAGTCTCTTCTCACCCACAGTGTTTCCTCTGAGAAGTACAATGTTGCAAGATCTGGGTTCCTATGTAGCTTTTATGCTCTGAGCTTTTGTATTTTTAAAAATTTTTTTCCCTTTATTTCTTTAATTATATTTTTTACATTACTGTGTATTCCCCAAAGGTTTCCCCCCACCAGTTAACCCATGAACCATCACCATAGTCTCTTGTGCTCTTCTCTCCCCCTATTTTGCTCTCTTTCCCTTCCCCCCCTCACAGAATGTCTCTATTTATGGTTGCCTGTTAGTTTTTGTTGTTGTTGTTGTTCTTTTATTATTGTTATTTTTTCCTTCTGATCCCTTATTTGGTTCCCCTATATTCCTCCTATATGTGAAACCATTCGATATTGAGCCTTTGTATTTTATACTATCTGTGGTAATTTTTCCTTTCATTTTGTATTATGTGTATTACTGTTTTCTCTATTCTTTGATTCTTTTTTTTTAGCCTCAATGGAGGTTTATTAATTTTGTTCATCTTTTCAAGAAACCATCTCTTGTTTTCATCATTATTTTGTAAGGTCATTTTGTTTTCTGATCATTCATTTCTACTCTTTTATTCTTTCCCTTTTTCTGGTTGCTTTACATCTAATATTAAGATTTCATGGGTGAATTTTTCTCTGCTCTATGTTTTACAATAATCTTCCCTCTTAAGTTTTGCTGCTTCCCTAAAATCTGAACACTTGTTTTTAATAGTCTTAGGGTATTATTTTAAATTTTATTATTGTGTATTTAGTTAATGTTAATTTACAATACTTTATGATTTAGAGGGATAGGTTCATAACTCTTCAGAAACTTATGTTTCCACGTCACACCCACCAGAGAAGCACCCATAATCTTTGCTATAGTCCATTAGGCCTCCTTTCCAGTGTTTTCATAACCTACACTCTTCCTTTTTTATAGTGTGTCGTTGTTTTTTGATTTCTGCTTCAAATTCTTCTTTAATCCAATAGCTAATCAGTAGCATATTGTTTAGTTTTCATGTATTTTGTTTTTCATTGTGCTTTTTTTAGTTGAATTTTAGTTTTATGGCATTGTGGTCAGAATGAGAACTTGGTATGATTTCAATATGGTATGATTCATTGTTATGTGCACTGTTGACTAGAGTCCAAACATATGTTCTTTTCTTAAATATGATCCATGTGCACCTGAAAAAATTTCATGCAGCATTTTTTGTGTGGAGTGTACTGTACTTAATATATTCAGTCTGTTTTGTCTAGCTCCTCATTTAAGGTTTTTTTTTTTTTTTTGTTATTCTGTCTTGGTGATCTGTTCATAGTTGTAAATGAAGTATTTAAAATCCCTAGTATTATTGTGCTGTTTTTGATAGCTATTTTTTTGTATTAGTAATTCCCTAATATATACTGGTGTTCTATCCTTTAGTGCTTATCTGTGTTATGTCTTCTTGTTATATTAGGCTCTTAATCATAATGTATTGTCTATCTCTATCTCTTAATAACTTTTAAAATTGGATATGCATTTTATTTGATATGTGAATAGCTGTTACGGATATTTTTTGATTGCCCTTGCTCTTATGGATTGTTCTAGCTCTTAAATTTAAGTCTTTGCTTGTTTTTGTTGGTAACATGGATGTCCTATAAATAGAAGAAGGTTGAATATTGTTTTGAAATCCACTCAGCCATCTATTTAACTCTTGAATTCATACTATTTGCCATTTAGGTCATTATTGGTGCATGAATGCTTATTGGCTATTTGTTATTTAAATTTTTTTTAGTTTCCTTTTCTCTTTATTATTTGACATCTTTCTTTAATATTTTTTAGTTTACATTTCCATTGTCTTATCTGTTACTTCTGTTGACATTGTTTCTAGGATCTGGTGAGGTTATTCTGGAATAATTTTGTGGCTCTTTGTAAACTACTTCTGATGGGCCAAGTTTTTCCATCATGCTTGTAATTTTATTGTTTTTTTTTAAAGATTTATTTATTTATGCATACAAGCTGGGGTGCAGGCCAGAGGTGTGGGGCGGTAAGAGGGTTCACCAGAGACAGAGTGGGGAGCAGAACAGGCAGATTGACCAAAATGCACTGCTGAGGGGAGCAGCAGGTGTGGCAGGAGAGGTCTGCTGTGCCATGTGGAATCTCCCCGGCCCTGCATTGAACTCATGCAGTAGCTGCCGACAGCTCCACAGTGCTGCGCTTGACCTGTTGCACCACCAGTGAGGCCCTGTAATTTCATTGTTTGTTACTTGTCTGTATTTTTTGTAATGTTTTATAATAGCCATTTTAGCTCTTTTTTCATATCTGACTTGGTGTTGATCAGTTCTTTTATTTTTTGCTTTTCTGTGAAGCATCTTACCCTTCCTTCTGTCTTGAATAATAATCTTGCAGGATAAAGTATTCTAGGTTGAGCATCTTTGTCTTTGAGTACTTTAAGTACTCCTTCCATTCCATTTTTGCCTGTAAGGTTTCTACTTAAAAGTCCATGGTTGTCTAATTGGTGTTTCCATAATAGATTATTCTTCTCCCTCTTGTTTTTAATATTCTCTTCTTGTCATTGGAGTTCAACCATTTTATTTTTATTTTTTATTTATTTTTTCCAGTTCTCTTTTTTTAAATATATATATATATATATATATATTGTTATTTATATCTTTTACATTTTATATTCCCCTTGGGTACCCCACCACCAATTCAACCATTTTATTATAATGTGCGCTCGAGTGTTTTAGTCTAGAATTATATCTTTTAGAACTCTTTGGGTCTCATGGGTCAGTATTTCTGATTCATATCCTAGATTGAGATGATTCTCACCAATTATTGCTTTAAATCAGTTTTCTTACAGCTTTCAGCTCTCTGCAACACCAATGATATGGATGTTTTTTCTCTTTAGGTTATCCCAAAGCCCTTTTAGACTTTTAATATTTTTTCCTTGGTGTTCTGTTTCTGTGCTCTCACACAGTCCATTCAAGCTTACTGATCCTCTCCACTACTTACTTACTTGTGTTTGTCTACTGTTGTTTATATGGTCATGGTGTGTGTGTGTGTGTGTGTGTGTGTGTGTGTGTGTGTAGATAGATATATCTATACACACACATACACATATTATATTTCTTATAGTTGCATATTTTCTTTATGTTTTTTATGTTTTGATCATCTGTTGTTTTTGTTCATTTGGCAAGAATTATTGTAACTTTTGGGAGGTATTTAATGTGGTATTTACATTCTCAGAAATAATTTGAGTTTGCAAAACTTATTTTCTAGATCTCATACATGTCATGTATGTTAATATGAAACCATTTGTGTCACTCACCTACCAACATATGTATATATTATATATATGTATATGTATGTATGTATTTACAGTTACAAATATTTTAGTGTCTTCTGTGTTCCAGGCACTGTGCTAGTGACCCAAGCAATATCATCGCTAATCCTAGTTACTTTCAATTCTTCATCAGGCATATCCTGTAGTTCTACTGGACTGAACCTTGCTAAGAGTTTTTTTTTTTTTTTTTTTTGCTTCATCATTTGTGATGTTTTCTTGTCTCTTCATTTTTTGATTATGTGGTTTGTAATAGATTGTTTCCTTTTCTTGATAAACTGACTTTATATGTATTTTACAAGAAACTGGGTATAATCCTATGTATTTTACCCAGAATCTTTAGGTGTTTGTTGGTAAGTCATTATTTCATTCTCTTCTCTTTGGCACTCTGATTTAATAATTTCTAATGTCCTCATTTTACACATGAGGATATTGAGGCATGGAGGGGTTGAATGGAGAGCTATTTGTCTATGTTGATGAGTAGTAAAACAAACTCAAGTTTTAGGATTTTAGCACTGTTTTTCTTCATACTGCAAATCCATTGCGCCATTTCTTTTTTTTTTATATAATATATATTTTTATTGTTATTTATGTCTTTTACATTTTGCATTCCCCTTGGGTAGCCCACCACCAATTCACCCGAGATCCATCTCCATGGTCCCTTGTGTTCTTTTCTATTCCATTTTGTGCCCTTTCCCTTCCCTCCCTCCGGCTCCCTCCTCACCCCCCTCCCCCCCCACTGATTTTCTCTCTCCCACCCGGCCTCCCTATAGTCCTGTTATAAGTGAAACCATTCGATATTTTTCTCTTTCTTTCTGGCTTATTTCACTGAGTATGATCCCCTCTAATTCCATCCATGTCG
>PVIJ01021016.1:0-19521 GCA_004024925.1 Scalopus aquaticus | reverse complement strand
GGGCCAGGTGAGGGGGGCAGAGTAGGGGGCGGGTGAGGTGGTCCCCGGGAGAGGCCTGGGAACAATGGGGTCTTTGCGGTTGCACCGCGGTGGGCTGGGGCGGCGCTGGGAACCTTGCTGGGAAACAGGGGGGTCGGGGGAGCGCCTGGAGCCCAGCGAACCTGCCAGTTCAGAGTCTGGGCCTGAGTGCGGCGGCCAATGCTTTCTCTCCGCAGCCGGCCAAGGGTGGGGTTTGGCCCACGAGGGGCTTTGGAGGTGGCCAGGCCGGAGAAATTCCTTCCATGTTCCCGCCGGCTTCGGGGAATGGGTTCCAGCAGTTGCGGAACTCAGCTGCCAGGATGCCTAATTGGGAGGCATCAGGAAAACTGCCTGGTGCATTCCCTCCCTGGGACTGAGTGGAGAAGCCCGGCCAGGCCAGGGTCCCTTGGAGTCACGGCCGACTTAGGGTGGGAATGCCGCCCTGGTGCACTTACAGGGTGTGAAGTATTGATTTGGGCTTCAGGCTTGCAATGCCGGCATGTTGGGAAAATGAGAACTGGGCAGCGGCATGTGGTTAGGTTCACAACAGTTAGGCCAAGGGTAGTGGTCACCAGGCGTGGTCCTAGACCCACTCCCCATGAATGTTTAGGGGAATGACTTGAATGAAGAGTGGAAAGGGAAGCCAGCCGACTCTTTGTAGGGGCCGAGAGCCTACAGGAACGACAAGCTTACAGCAGAATCAGACCATGAGTCCAAAAGATGGCAGTGGGCCAACGATGGGCCTAGACTGACAAGAGGAATGTGAGTGATTAGAAGTGTTGAGGCCTATGCTGGAGCTAAGAAAATTAGCTCAGGAGTTCAGGCCTAGTTCCTGACCCAAAGGCCCAGCAGCTCAGGCCCTGGAGCTCCCCACCTCAAACTGCTCTGTGCAATCTGAGGCCTCTGCCTACTAAGCAAGTCGAGGGGAGGCAGGGGCTGTTAGGCCCTGGGGTCCCTGGTTGGGCCTACTGGTTTCTGATCCCAGCCTTGCCAATTCCTAACTGACCTTGAGTAAGATGCTTAACATTCCTGTACCTTAGTTTCCTCACTGGTAAAATGTTCATAATAATCTTTTCTTCATAATATTGTGAGGCTGAAGTGAGAAAATGCTTGTCAAGTGATCAGTTATGTATCTAGCACATGGCATTCAGCAGATGTTAGCTGCTGCTGTTATTGTTAATAACAATAATGTACCCATTTCTGGGTGGGGACATTGGCCAATGCAGTTTGTACCCAGGAGGCCACTACAGCTATCTATCAGCCATATCCTGTTGCAAGGAGGAGTTAAGAAGAGACTCAAATTCATGATAAAAGGGAAGTTGGGCCCATGTAAAACTGGGACCCAGGGCTGGGGCCTCTTGGAGTCTGGGTTGTGACTCAATCTAGGGAGGAACCCTCAAACTTTGGATCTGCCCCCAGGTGGAGGGAATGACTCCTTGACTGGAATGTCCTCCCCGTCTCCTTTCAGGCCACTGACTGACCTCCCTTCCAGCCCCATCTCAGTGCAGGCTGGAATCCTCTCCCCCCATTCCACGGAGACCTGCAGAATGTTGAACCCAGACTCTTCAGTGATTGAGACAGAGGCATGAACACATTAACAATGGATATAAAAACAGTTAACAGTTCATAGAGTGTGTGTGTGTGGGGAGGGCTCTTTGAAGAGGTGAAATGGAAATGATTGATTTAGAGCCACCCTACGGATGTCCAATCAATGACTTTCTGGCAGAGGGAACAGCCAGTGCAAAGGCCCTGATTGGGGAAAGAAAGTCCACAGGAGACTTGGGGGTGGGGCCAAGCAGGAGCTAGGTACTGAGGTCTGGCCTTTGAGGGGGGCATTGCTTTCATCTTCCTCCAAGTCCTCCCAGCCCCTGGTTTGCTCTCAGCACAGTGCAGATTGTAATCGGCTTTGATTCATTCCCCATCACAACCTTCCAAGACCTAGGGATCTGGGTTTGCTCCTTCTAGGATCTTCCACTGTTTGTGGCTCACTGCCTGCCTCACAGTAAGCCTCCAGCAACTGCTTGTGGTGTGACTGCTGAGGAGGATATTTTGATCTGGGATAGGCGATGGCTTGAGATACCTGCTCTCAGATGTTATGAGGCACTTTCTAGGCACTAGCTGGGTTCCTGACAACTGGCCCCTGGCCTCAGACACAGCAGGGAAGATGGGAGCACTTTAGTTGGGTCTGATTGTCAGGAGGTGTTTGGCCCTCCCTGCCCTTCCCCCTCAGCTGTGTGCTGTAATGGGGGGAAGGGGAAGGTGGACTGCTGGGGTATGGAAAGATGCCAGCAGCATACTGGGAAGCAGGTGTAGCCCACGGACTGGGGAAGGTTTAAAACTGTTTACAACTCTGGCACATGCAGCTGGCTCCAGAAGGAGAAGCTAGAGGCTCAGGCTTGCAATAGGAACCAGGGTTTGGGGTTAGCTTTTATGTGTCCTGCTTGAGGCCGCATAATGATAGCCCGTAGATGTATCCAGCACTTTTTTGGTCCTTTACACATGTTAAGTCATTTTAAACCTGATGATAACCTGTGGTGGTTAATTTTAGTGATGTCAATTAGACTGTCATTTTTACAGATAGGGAATGTGACATGCAAAGAGGTTATGTAACTTCCCCAGGGTTATAAGTGATAGAGCCTGGATTTGAACCCAGGCACTCTGACACCCAGCACCTTATAGCTACTCTACTCTCAGCTGTGCTTCCTGTTTTGCTACTGGACTCCCTTCACAGGAGACTTCCTAAGCGTCCCCATTGCTCTGGTTAAAAGGCTGGGCTGCTTGGAGATGGGGACATCCTCCTGTGGGGGCATCTGAGGTGTTGGGGATTGATTGGAGCCCCTTAAGGAGAGAGGGTTATCTAGCTCTGTCCCAGATAGCTCCCTGTTCTCTGCATACAAAATGCCCCTTTGTGCACATAAGGGGCTATGAGCTGGATTGAGACAACCCTCACCTAGGAGCGGGCATGAGACTGAGGGGCTGGGTGCCAGCAGGTGTCTCCTTTGCTCTGAGATGCCCCAGGAGCAGCTCCTAGCTATACCTTATATCCCTGAGTGCTGTTTATCTGGGACATGGGCTCCCAGAGTCTGATGTCTAGCTCAGGAAGTCCTTGTGCTCTCTGCCCCCGACTCCCACCCTGCACCGCCCCCATGGCCTGGGTCCTGCTCTTATTCCCACTCATTTCTGTGCCATCCCTTCTGGCTGGTTCTCCTCGCTTACACCAACTCTCCCTCTCTAGGCCTCCACTGTGGACAGAGGCCAGCCCCTGCCCCTCCCTGGAGTCCTGGCTTCTGCCAGGCCCTGAAAGCCCAGGGGATGATTTGATTATCATCCAAGATGGGTAAGTACTCTGCTGTTGTCCTTTGTATACCCCTGGGGCCCCTGAGCAGGTGGGATTGGGGGGCAGAAGTGGGTGTGGAGCTGCCCCAAAGCGGATGTGGTTTGGGGGGATGGAGGGGGAACCCCTGCAGGGGCGGCAGGCATTGTGCTGCTCAGCGTGGGGAGATCTGATTTCTTCAGTGGTGGGGGCAATGTGGGGGTGGGGAAGGGGGAAGCCTGATTTTCTCAGCAGGATAAGCTGGGGGTTTCTTGGCCCAGATGACCTGGGCTGGTGGGAGACTCCGTGAGGGTAGGCATGGGGATAACAGCTGCTCCTAAGGCAGCTTGTGCCTGGTTCCAGGAAGCTGATCTGGTGGGGTGGGGTAGCTCAAGGTCGGGCTGGGAATTTGGGGGTCAGCCATGGGGGAGTGGGAAGCTGGCCTTTTTCTAGGGTATAGACACTGTATGTACTTGGACAGTGTGAAGTGAAGGCTGGGCTACTCCGTTCTTCCCGAAAGGGTGATGAGCTTTCTTTTCTCACCATGGCAGGCCTTGAGGTCCTTGGGGTCTTGTTTGGGGAGGTGTCTTTGTGAATGGGGGGGGGTGTTCCTTGCTGAAAAAGGGCTGCATCAGACCTTCAAACATCCCTGGAAGGGAAAGTCTCAGGCCTATGGCCATGACCAGAGGGATGCTGTTAATGTTAGGTTACCTCCTCTTCTTCTTCTTCTTTTTTTTTTTTTTTTACAATTTACTACTCCTTTTTTTTTTTTAAGATTTATTTATTTATGCATACAAGCTGGGGTACAGGCCAGAGGCTGGGGAGGTTAGAGGATTCACCAGAGACAGAGTGGGGAGCAGAACAGGCAGATGGACAGAAATACACTGCTGAGGGGAGCAGCGGGCGAGGCAGGAGAGGTCTGCTGCACCATGTGGGAATCTCCCTGGCCAGGCATCGAATTCCATCTCCACCGCTGACAGTGCCACAGCACAGCGCTGAAGTGCTGCGCCAACAGGGAGGCCCTCTAGCTCCTCTTCTTACGATGAAGATGCGGAGTTACAGAACAGAGACATGACTTTTTAAGGTCATACAGTGAGGATATGTAGAACCAGGTCTCCTGGATTCTGGGAAAATCCAGGGCCTGGTCTGCTGGAGGACATACCCTCCTAGTCTGAGGATGCTTCCAGGGAAGGCACAAACTGGTCTGTGGGTGAGGGGTCAAGTTTGGGGGTGGGATTTCTTTTTTTCTTTTTTAAAGATTGATTTATTTATATATACAAGAGCTGGGGTGTAGGCCAGAGGTGCTAGGGAGGGGTGAGGGAGTAAGAATGGTGAGAGGATTCCCTAGAGACAGAGTGGGGAGCAGAACAGGCAGATTGACCGAAATACACTGCTGAGGGGGGCAGCAGGCGAGACAGGAGAGGTCTGCTGCGTCATGTGGGTCAGCTCCCTGGCTCGGGATCCAACTCACACCATGCCTCAGTGACTGGCGATAGATAGCTTGATAGTGCTGAGACTTTAACCCCTGCGCCACCAGGGAGGCACGAGGGATGGGATTTCTTCTAGGCTTGCCCTAGGACCTGAGATGCTGGGATGGGGCCCAGGGCACAATAGTCTTGGTGACCGCGTTTACCGGAGGGAGCTGGAGTTCTGCCTGGCCCCTAAAATGGGAACCCTGTCATTTTCTTCTTCCCTACCCAGAACAGAGGGCCATTTCGGAATAATAGCCCCCCTTGGGGCTTGAAAAATGCTGGGATGAAGCAGGAAATGGCTTAGTATCCTAAGTATCCTTAGTATCCAGCCCCCCAGTGCTGGCCCCTCATGTGGAGTTGGTGTTTACTGTGCGGAGTCCCAGAGTCCCAACTGGGATGGGGATGGTGGGGTGTCCATTCCCAGCCTGGATGGAAGGAGGGGAAGCCCGGGGAAGCTGTCCTGGGGACTGGGGCCCACGCACCTGGCCTCCTGTTGGCAGCAGGCTCTGTGCTACCAACCTCTGGCAGGGGGCGGAGAGGGGAATTACTATAAGAGGGAGAGGCAAGTGTCCCTGTTGGGCCGGAGATCTGGACTTGGGAAGCACATGAGATGACAGCAGGTGTCTCTCCCTCCACTCCACAGGGCCCCCTCCTCAACCCTCAGGCCAGGCCTGTGAGCACCCAACCTTCCTGCTGGGTACACAGTGGCCTTGGTGGGCAGAATCTCTGTGTTCACCCCTTGGCTGGGTGATGTTGGTTTTTGGGTGGAACTCTTATGTCAGACACACTGCCAAGGCCATCCTGAGGGGCTGCCAACTGGGCCCCATGAGTGCTAGAGCTGCTGGTCTTGTGACGTGGGCACCTGTCTGCCAGGCCTGGGCATGAGCCCAGGGTCACGCTCATGCCGGGGCTCCTGTCAGCTGACTATTTTGGGCTCTTGCTGACCTGGGCCAAAGTCAGGCCTCAGCCAAAAGGGCCCCGAGGCAGCTCCCCCTGTCCCCAGAGGCCGGCTCTGGTTTCTGCTATATAAACAGAGGAGGATATTCTGGCTTGGAGACAGCTCCAAGCCCCAAGCCCGCTCAGCTGGTGCGTAGCCTCAGCCGGGCAGGACGGGCTGACCAGGCAGTCACGTCTCTTCTTCCCGCAGGGCTCCCTGAGGCTGCCAGAAAGAGCCCCCAACCAACCCCAGCAGTCTCCCTTGGTGCTGTGGGCCAGGACATCTTGGGATCAGAGCAGGTTGTCAGGAAGCCGGTGAGTCTCGGGAATGGGAGAGCTGAAGCATGGGAGATGGCCCGCCTAGATCTTTTTCCGTGTGACTGTCTATGTTGTGGTTTCCTTGGCCTTGAAAGGAAGAGGAGGAGGAAGCAAGGGTGACTGTCCACCCAGAGGAAGGAAAGTGAAGGCTTGGCCACAGCTGGGAGATGGGAGTTGAACTTGGGAACACTTTGTGACCGAGGAAGAGAGACGTGGAGGAGACAGGGCGATGCCATTTCTCTCCTCCCACGGCGGTTCCCAGCAGGGTCTTTCTTAGCCCTTCGCTCCTATGCACCAGGCCTGGTTGAGGCGCTGTTCTGTTAGGCTGGTGAGGGATATGGGAGTGAGCTGGGAGGAGGTGTTCCATCAGGGCACCTCAGCATTCGTCTCTGAGTAGGGTGTCTGACTGCCACCCCAACAGGTCGGGGCTAATTGGCCGAACGAGGGCTTGGCTTCCCTGAGCCCTCAGCTCTTGCCCTGCTCTCCTTGCCCTGCTTCCCAGCTGGTTTTGGTGCGAGGTCTGGCAAGTCTGCCAACCAGCTCGCCACAAACACGCTCTCTGGGCCCCGGGCCAGGGGCTTCGGCCCGGCTTGAAATAAGTGGTGGCTCCTTACGTGGGAGGCTCTGTGTGCTCCTCAGTTCTCAAAAAAACATTTTTCCCTTTCTGAACGTGAGTCTTTAAACAAATCCAGAGCCTGTGACTAAAAATACTTTAACAATAGGAAAATGCATCAGTCTTTCCAGCTGGGGCTGGTTATCAGAGAGTTTTTATTTCGGAATTTGAAATTTTGCCCAAGAAGGCTGGGTGGAGATCTTGGGCCGGAGAACCGGGTGGGTGTTGATGTTCTGCAAGGTGCAGGGGGGACCCTCCCTGGGTGGAGGGGCAAGGAGCTAGCCAGGAGCTGAGGGGACTGAGGGGGCAAGGAAGGAGATTTGAGGAGGGTGCAAATGAGGTATGGGCCAGTCTTTCCCAAAGGAACCCCATGATCTTGCCTGTGTTTTCCAGCTCTGTCTGGCTGTTCTTTCTGAAGTCTGATCTTATGCCTCTGTGCTGTGTGTTGTTTCCTTCTGGCCTCAGAGGGGGGTTGAGGGTAAAGAAATTACTGAACTGATTTCAGTGGCTCAAAGGCTTATTGAAAATAGCCTTTCTAGACACCCCTCTCCTCATTAATTAACAAGCCTTCTTCAGAGTATTAATTGCGCGCTTGCTACATCCAGTCTGAAATTTCCCTGGTGCTGGGTGGAGTCACATCTCTGGACATACTTTCACTTCCTTTCACCCAGCCCTGGAAGGGGAGAGGTAGGGATATGGTGACTGTCCATCTTCAGTTCTTGAAGAGGGGCTGCCAATTCCCCATTGAGCTGAGGACCCCGTGTCTCCTTTCCTGCCCTGCCCCTTCCTGCCCATTGGTATTGCTTCAGGTCCTGGAGTCCTGGGCCCCAGATAGTGCTCCACTTCACTGTGGAGCACCCCCTTTTGATGTCTGCATTGGGCTGATGAAGAAATGGTCTCCAAGAGGGTAAGGGGCCACTCCAGGTCACACAGCAGGTGTGCTGGGAGCTGGGGTGAGGGGCGAGGGCCAGTGACTGACCTGCCTGCATCCTGGGAGCTGTTTCAGGGCAGTAACAACATGTGAGGTCATGGGAGATCAGAGCCGAAGGCTGGACCTGACCCTAGAGTCCAGTCCTAGAGTTGCCACGGGAAGCCCCCTGGGCAGCAGGCAGTATTTCCCTGCTCACAGCACAAATCCCCCTGCCCATTGCCAGAGTAGGAAGAGGAAGTAGCTGGGTCAGGGCTGGCATGGGCGCTGGGGCTGAGGTGGGGAAGCTCCCAGGGCCACTTCTCAGGAGGGAAGGGTGCCCACCGTGTGGGAAGGATGTGGAGGCCCGTGGGTGGGGATGATCTGGGGGAAAGTAGGGCAAGTTCCTGCCTAGGTGGGGGTGAGGGGCAGTGTGGGAAAGGGGTGGTGCAGTTCTACTTCCTCCATCCCTTATTTATCCCACCCTCTCGGCTGGGGGACAATGGTGGGTATCAGTTGCCTACTTGGGGCCTGTCCTGGCTTACTGTTGAGGATGAAGGGGAGACAGGGCCCCCTTTTCTTCCCACTGTTGGTGAGGGAGGGATGGGTCTGAGCACATGATAAACCCCGGCCTGTAAGTCTAAGAGAGGCAGGGGCCTGGTGATCGGTTTAGAAAGCGAAAGCATCCCGTACTGACAGAAAACAAACTGTGTGAGGAACCCTTTCTAATGTCGGCTACTGCAGCCTCTCCTAGCTGGAGTTGCCCTCTAAGTAGATGTCCATAGAACAAATACATAGAGAAACAGCCACTATTTCTCTGTGATTTCAGAAATGTACACGTGAATGAATTGTATTTAGCACCTGCACCATCTGAATAAATGTCTCTCCCATTTAGCTAGATGTGACTCTTATTTAAATGAACTTTTGTTTTTGAAACATATGTATAGAAAAGTGCACAAATCATAGGTTTGAGGACTTTGCAGTGTGAACACCTGGGTGACCGGCGTCCAGATGGGGAAGCGGATGCTTCTAGTCCCATCAGAGACCTCCCTTGTCAGCATCACTGTTTTCAATGTTCAGGCCATGGTTTTTTTTTTTTTTGTGTGTGTGTGTGTATGTGTGTGTACCTGGTTTTGTGGTGCCCTTATAAGAATCAAGACCCACGGGACCAGAAGCCACAGTCTCTGGAGTTCCGTATCAAGGGCACTGGGTCCAGCACAAGTGGGAGTTGGGGAACTGAGTGTAAGTCCTGCCCTGCGCCTCCAGTCCCTCATTTGTGAAGTGTGGGTTATAATTCCAAACCTGGAAGATTGGGGAGAGGTGAAGTGGAAGAGTCCATGTGACAAGCTCTGATCTGAGGTCTGACCCTTGATTTGTAACCCCATGTCCCCCAAGAAGATGCTTCTTAAGGCTGGTGGAGGAAGGTGACATATGGGGTGAAGTCTTGGAGGATCGGCAGGATCAGAGTGGGGGCAAGAGGAGCAGTGTGCCTGGTGTGTGGGCGGCGTAGCCCAGGGTCCCTATGTGAGGGTGAGGGGAGCAGATTGCTGGGCCAGGCCATGCAATGGGAGCCCAAATGTGGGCAGCTGTGTGTGTGTGTGTGGCTGTCTTTCGTCTTCAACACCATCTTCCGGTCCTCACCTGTAGTGTTGGGGATACCTCTGCCATCATTTCCTGCCTCCCTCCCCCTTGGGAGTCCATGCACAGCCTGGGACCAGCTCAAGTCTGCATTAGTTATGCCTTTCCCCAGAATTCCACTTTAGCTGACCCTGCCCCCTCTCAGAGGCCCAGCCCACCTCCCCTTGAGAGCAACAGGAATGAATCTGGGAGTTCCCGAGCCCCTCTTGCCTTTAGGTACTCCACATGGGTGTCTGAGTGAGTGGCCCCGCTGTGTTCCCCACAAAGAGACTACCCTTTTCTCCTTATTATTTTCACTCCCCTACCCTCCATCTCCATATACACAAGCATGGCCTAGTGACAGCTGTAGTGACAGCTGTATTTCCCTCATCTTCCCTCTGACTTAGGGGCAGTGAGATGGCAACCCCTTGCAAAGGCCTGCCGAGTTGGGGCTGGGTGGCAGGTCCACCCTGCAGGTTACTGCTGGGATGTGGAGATCTAGGCCAGGGGCCTGGCAGCTCCTCACCACACGGAGGTTCCCAGGGTCTCCTGGGTAGGCCAACCCACCAGAGGGGAGGGATGGTCAGTGCTACTTTAAACCAATAGAAAGTGGTGGAGAGGAAAGGGGGTGCTGGAGCTTAAGGCTGCCCAGTGTTCAAAAACCTGAATTGAATCTGGGCTTGAGCAACAGCTGATGTACCTGTTTCAGCTAGTGAGGGATAGAAGGAAGAATATCGACCTGGCTAAGTCATCTCTTGTTGACATGTTAAAATTGTTTTTATCTTCTGAGGATGTCCTGAGGTGGGGGAGGCATTCTAGGGTAGCCAGCCCATGAAACAGCAGGGCTAGTTTTACTAGCCCAGATTTTTTTTTTTTTAAGATTTTTTACTTATTTATACATACAAGCTGGGGTACAGGCCAGAGGCGTGGGGCGGCAAGAGGGTTTCACCAGTGACAGAGCGGGGAGCAGAACAGGCAGATCAGAAATACACTGCTGAGGGGAGCAGCAGGCGAGGCAGGAGAGGTCTGCCGCACCATGTGGGATTCTCCCCGGCCGGGTGTCGAACTCGCATCGCTGCTGCCGACAGCTCTACAGCGCAGCACTCAACCGCTGCACCACCAGGGAGGCCCTACTAGCCCAGATTTGAGGTGTACTTCTGAGCAAGGTGGAGCACTGCCCAGGCTCTGAGGCAAGAGCCACCAAAAAGCCAAAAAGGCCAGAACAATATTGACTATGGGTTCTCACCCGCGTGCACAATTGCAAGAGACCTCAGGCTATAAGAACAACAATAAATATGGGGTTTAGTTTATAAACGGGGAAACAAAGAGCTTACTGCATCCACAGGTGGTGGCTACCTCACCGAGAACGCATTCGTGATGGTCACCACTGGTTACCAGGAGTGTTGGACAACACTGGTCCCTCGGAATGGTGGTGTCAGAGACACCCAGTGTTAACAGCTCTTTGTGAGGTGTTGGGTTATACCAACAAACAGTTCTTTGAGACACCAGGCCCAGGGCCTCTGGGGCTCCTTTCAGGCTACGTCAGAGACAGGACCAGAGGCCCAGTCTCTGCAGAGCCCTTCAGCTTCTCTCCTGCTCAGAGAGCGGCTGCCGGATGCGTCTCTTCTTTTTTCTTCCTCGGAGTCCAGGAAGACTTCTTTCTTCTCTCTTCGGAGTCTAGAACTGTTGTCTTTCTTCTTCTGGGGACTGGTATTGTCGTCTCTCTCCTGTTCTTCTCTTCAGGGGCCTCTTCTCTCTCTCTGTCTCGGGCTGCTGTGCTTTTTCCTCTTTTTTTCTCCTCTCCCACCCCCATGTCCTCTTTGGGAGTACCATCCATAGGTCTGATTGGATCATCTTTTGATCCTGTGGCTGATTGGATCATTTAGCACCAATCAGCTCCTAGCACCTGATTGGTCCATTCTACTGTCCAGGAGGTCTCTGAGGAGCAACTGCCACAACTGACAAAATGGCAGTTACTGGGCTCTAAGTAACTGCCACAACTGACTTATGATGGAGTAGTAGGGTGAGATGCACCTCTGCTCCTGCCGGCTCCCACTGCTAAGGCAGCTGGGTTCCAGTAACAATTCCCCACTTTCAATTTTTGTCACCATTTCTATGGTGATGGATAGATAGTACAAGCCTCACTATTGTCTTAGCTGCAAATAATACAATATTATACATTACAGAAGTTACTACTTACAATTATACTGTAAGTTACATCTGTTAAACACAAGAAAACTGTTACACAGTACAAAAAGTACAACTTACACTCATACAAGTAAAAATGTTACATAATACAAAAGGCAACACCATGAGGACCAGACCAGTAAATAACAGTTACATTTTCTTTCTCTTAAATATTTCAAGCCCTGAACAGGTTCACAAATCCAATGAATTCTGGTCTCTGGGTCATCTTTTACAGCCCTTTTTTACTCTCGAATGATGTACCCAAGGTTTTATGCCCACAAGTTTCAAAGACGTGTGTGGTTAGTAATACATCATGAAGACCAGACAGTTGGGCTTAGGCACCTCCACTCTGCCAGGTCTTAAGTAACACCTGACCCCATGGAGTGGATCCCTCGTTACCTTTATTCCTCATCTGAACCACCATCCTTAACCACCATTTGCCTTTTCTCTTCCTTCCTTGGTCCTTCCATTTCTCCTATTTTGCACATTTTCCATTTTACAATTTTTAAAAAAGATTTATTTATTTTTGCATACAAGCTGGGGTGCAGGCCAGAGGTGTGGGGCAGTGAGAGGGTTTACCAGAGACAGAGTGGGGAGCAGAACAGGCAGATTGACTGAAATACACTGCTGAGGGGAGCAGCGGGTGAGGCAGGAGAGGTCTGCTGCACCACGTGGGAATCCCCTCTGCTGGGTATTGAACTCATGCCACAGCTGCTGACAGTTCCATAGCACTGCACTTAACCCTTTGCGCCACCAGGGAGGCCCCGTTTAACAATTTTTACATGAATCCCCATTCTGTGCTTTAATAGGCCTCTTTTACTTTTCCACAATTTTCTCATACTTTCTCCCCCTTCTCATTCCTAACGAAGGACATCTATTTCTCCAGTGGACTTCCTCTCTGCAATATGCATATTGATCTTGCCTTAAAGGCTACCTGTCTTGTACTCTCTTTCCACAAATACCACTGCAGGCCTAGGTCTCCTTCCCTCTCTTCCATTGTAGACTTTAAATGCAATGTCTACTAACTGGGAAGAAGTCATTTATTTCTACAGCACCCTCGATCTTAGTTAACTTTCTCCTTATATCTGGAGTACTCTGGGCAATACAGGTTATATTTACCATCTTGTGTTTTCAGGAGCATCAGGGTTTACATCTGTGTATCTGCTGTATGTCTGCATAATTCTTTCTCAGAACTCAGAAGGATCTTCATTAACCTTCTGATGTACTTCAAGGATTTTTCCAAAACTCTTTTGTTTTGGGATTCCCCTGCCTTAGCCCTACTAACAGGCACTTTTGATAGTGCTTCAACATTTCCATGTCTCTATCATTTGGATCCCCCCCTCCATAAGTCTGATTGGACCATCTTTCTATCCTATGGCTGATTGGACCATTTCAGCACCAATCAGCTCCTAGCACCTGATTGGTCCATTCCACTATCCAGGAAGTCTCTGAGGAGCAACTGCCACAACTGACAAAATGGCAGTTACTGGGCTCTGAGGAGTGACTGTCACAACTGACTTATGGGGTGAGATGCAACACTGCTCCTGCTGGCTCCCACTGCTAAGGCAGCTGGGTTCCAGTAGCAGTGTGGCTTCTCTGCAGATGGGAGGATTTGAATTACAGTAGTGTTTCAAACCTTTTTTTTTAAGTGGTAGAATCCTTT
Source organism: Scalopus aquaticus (assembly GCA_004024925.1). Classification (NCBI taxonomy): domain Eukaryota; kingdom Metazoa; phylum Chordata; class Mammalia; order Eulipotyphla; family Talpidae; genus Scalopus; species Scalopus aquaticus. The sequence continues at coordinate 6,477 of PVIJ01021016.1, read as the reverse complement.
TTTTCCCCCTCAAACGAAATCTTAGGTAAAACCCTAAGACAAAGAAAAACAAGCCTTATCTGAAGGGGGGTGGGTTTCCCAACTGGGACCCAGCGAATGGGACTGCAGCAATGCTGAAGGTGGTTTGGTCCACCTTGAGGTTGTGTGCTATGGCAGATGCCACAGCGGTTCCCCCTGGATCACTGAATGAGATTGGTGTCTAGGGAAGACTGCTCCTGACACCCCCCATGGGCAGTCTGAATGCAAGAGGATACAAATGGGTTAAGGTGCAGTTTTCTTGGTGGATGTGGGCAAGGAGAAGTGGAGTTCACCGTCCCCACCCAGTGGGTCTGTTGCCTTCATGTGCCAGTGAGACCTGGGCAGGGGCTGGACGTAGGAATGGGGAATCCAAAAGAGGTTTGAATGTAGAATTTCAGGATAAAAGAGCAAAGTTGTATGTCAGGCATCAGGAGCAGAGATGACAAGCTCTGGAAAGAATGAAGTTTGAGGTGGTGGTGGGGTGTTTGAGTGGGCAGATGTGGGGGCTGGAGACAGTGAGGGAAACCTATGACTGGAGGGAAGTGTAGAAGTGAGGAGCAGGAAGTGCCTCCTGGGTAGCAGGAAGTGCAGCAGGGTGACCAGATGAGGTGAGAATGGGGTGTGTGGGCACAGGCTCAGTGGAAGCAAAAATTCTGATTGAGTTTACAAGAGAGGAGGACCCACGGGTCCCCGATATGGGATATGGTGGTGGCGAGGCCGTTTCCTCTAAGTATTAGCCCTTCTTTCTCTCTTGCCTAGCAGGTGAGGGCTGTCCAGACTTGGGCACAAAGTGGGTGGAGGGGTGACCACGGACCAAGGACTACTCCAGGTGGCTGCCTTTACCCTAGCAGGCTCTCCTGCTTTCTCCACAGGTGCTAGAGATGGGGGAAGGAGAGGCGGGTGGATACTCTCTATTCAAGAACGGGGGTGGGGGGGGGGGGGGGGGGGGTATACTGGTAGGAGGGCATGAAAAGATCCCCTAGAGAGCCAGAGAGCCCAGGTTCCCACCTCTGTGTGCCACCACCTCTCTTGTGACCTTGAGCAAGGGACATTATTTCTCTGAGCCTATTTATAAAATAAGGAAGAGTTCACTCAAATTCTAAGACTTCTCAGGCTCCACCTGGTTCTGAAGTCTGGCAATTTCCCAACTGGGGTGTACTTCCCTGTAAGGGTCTGGGTAAGGGGTTGGTGAGAAATCAAGTTCAGAGTGGAGCAGAGCTCTTTGGCCCGCCTTGGAGACGGCAAACCCCTGCCCTCCGGAAGGTACTTTGCATGGGAAATTGAGGGAGGTAATAAGAATGGTCCCTGGGGCAACCTCTGAGGCCGACACCCTGCTGATGACTGGTCAAGTGCACATGTTGCGCCACGGGCTGAGGTGGGGTGCTGGTTCCCCAGGGGGTGTCCCTGAGCTGCCCGCCCCAGCCCTAGGCTGGCCCTAGCCGCCCCACCCCCACCCCAGGCCTCCAGAAAGCTTTGGGAGGGTACAAAGGCGGAGCCAGGCACGGAGGGAGCCGGAGGGACCGGGTGGGGTCATAGTTCCTGGGAGCAACCGGGAGGATGAGGAGATCCTCGGAGGGGAAGCCCCGAGACTGTGGCTCTACAGCGCCCTCTTCTCTGGCTCTGGCCCTTCGGCTGGGTTATTTCGGACTTGGGGGCCCGAAGCCGGGTCCAGGTTAGGGTGGGGGGGAGCTTCTCCAGTCCGCGAGCTGCTATTTTTAGACAACATGGCAGGCGCGAGGGGACTATTTATAGATCAAACAATCCGCGCTCCCTGCGTCAATGGAACCCCGTGTGCGTCACGCGCACAGACATTCCAGGCCCCCCCTCCTCGCCCCGCCTCCTCGGGCTCCCCGTCCCGCGCCTCCTCTCGCCGGAACCGCGCCGCCCCCCTCGCCCTTGTATGGCCAAAGCGCGCCGGGCCGCGTGCGTCAGTGGCGCCCCCGCCCCTCCCCGTGCGTCACAGAGCGCTTAAGAGGAGGGTCCGGCTCGGCTGGGGAGCCCCAGTGGCAGAGACTGCGAAACCTGGGGGAGTGTGCAGGACCAAGAGAGAGCGAAAGAGACCAGACTGCGACTCCGGGGCGCTGGTCCCAGGCTGGGGGAACCGGAGTCCGCCCGGTAGGTAGGTGTCCGGCCGGGAGTGTGCGTATAAGCAGGGCTCTCTCTTTCGGTTAGTGGCATTGCGTGAAGGAGATGGATGTACGCACGGCGGGAGCGATGTTGTGGGGTCAGCATGCAGGAGAGCGGGTGTGGGCTACAGCTCACATCGGGCTGTTGTGGTCAGAACCAGTAGATTACCGAGATCAGACTGGAGTCCGAGTCCGCTGGACCCGGGGGCTAGTTGGGGGTGGGAGTGTCTGCAAGGTGGAAATCCTCAGGGGGTAGGGTTGTGCCAGGTGTGATGATTTGTCCTGCAGAAGGATGACTGTAGTTCAGACTCTGAGTGCCCAAGTGAGCACACCGAACCATAGCTGATGGGAGTCTCAGAAAAGTGGGGGCAAAGGTACAGAACTGCTGGGATCCATCTGGTTCCAACCACCATTGGATTTCTTAAAGGACCTTCCCCCAGCTTGTCCGCCCCTTCCCCAGACCCCTAGTTGTTCTCTTAACACTTTAGAGGCTGTGGTTTAGTTTGCAGGAATCCCCAGCTAGAACTATATGGAGAACCGTAAATTGCTTGAAGGCATTGCCAGCACTGGTGGCTGAACTGTGAAGGGGGTGCTGCTAAATATACCTGTCTTTGGGGCAGGGGCAGGGTGCCTGGAAGCATGAGGAAGATTGTTCTAGCTGTGGCTTGGATCCCCTGTGGTCTGTGAGTGTGATGTGGAAAGCCCGTGCCCCTGGGGATCCTGGATGGGAGTTGCTGATGTTGGAGTCTCTGGTGTGGTATTACCTGGGAGATTACCCCTCCCCCCACTGCTCCAGTGCCACATGCTGATCACTTCTGTGCCCTGGCCCCCCCCTCCCCCAGTCACTGTCGGATCACACAGGTAGGGTGCAGCCTGAGGGCTTGTTGGGCATAACAGGTGCAAACCACATTGTTGCCAGGACCTGCCCGAAGCCGGATTCTCCCTGCTCCTTCCTTCAACCCCGCCTCTTCCTCCTCCCTGCGGGACTGCCCACCCCCCAACCTTGAGGCTAGATGTCGGTCCATATCTTATGTCCTTAAGTACCTGCACTGATGGGGGAGGATGGGTTGGTGGGGGTTGATCCGGATGTGGGACATCCAAGTGGAGAAACAGGATTTGAATAAGACTGGGCGGCCCAGAGCTGCACAGCTGCCACCTCCTCCTCCACCCCAAACCCACCCCTGTTGGCTGTCCTAGTGCAGGCAGATGTGGCTACCCTCATCTCCCAAAGGTGCTGTGTGCCTGTGCATGGGCTCCACTGACTGGTGGGGCTAGAGCTTTGAGGGGCTCTGTTGTCTGTGTTGGTTGTGGGGATGTCAGCCCAGGGGTACAGCTGCCTTGTGAGGGCCCGTGGAGCTGGGAGAACGTGGAGCTGGGAGAACGGCTGGGACCCAAGGACTCCCTGGATTCCTGGCCAGCAGTTGGTGCCAGTCTTTGCCCCCTCCTGTTCTCCTTGATTGTGGCACTCTTTATTGGAACTTGCTCCTCACCCTGTCTCCCTCCCTGACTGGTGAGGCCGCTCTGAACTTGGATGTGGGACAGGGAAAAGTCTGGAGCCTTCACTCTTAGTTTATGAGCAGTCTGCGAATGTATAGGCCCCCCAGGAAAGAAGGTATTTCTGCTCCTTCAGGCTTCTCAGGATTGGGGGAATGGTAACCCCTTTGCCTGAGCTCCTGGATTCTTTGGGGTACAGACGCTGTTTAGTGGAGGGACACAGGCATGGGCAGGCTGTCTTCTGTCTCCCACCATAGGCTGCTTGTTCTGCATCCGTTGCTCAAGTCTTTTGCCGGCTCTGAGTGCACTCTTACAAAAATAACAGGGACAAATGCTTTGGGGGTAGCGGATGAATTCCTCTCAGGGACTGCCTATTCTTCTGGAAGTCCAGGGGGCTGGATTCTCCTCCCCTCAACCGTCCACCCCACCCCCCACCCCCAGCCTCCCTCCAGCACATGGCCTTTAAAGGTCTGGAGCCAGGTTACCCGATCCCCTGGGAGCTGGGGACTGGGTGAGGAGGCCTGAGTTCCCTTCCTCTTTGCGTTGGGAGCATCCCAGGCAGTGCAGAGCGGGTGCCCATCCCCAGATGGCAGGACTAGGGTGTGCGTGGGATCTGCAGATTTTGCTCAGTTTGTAGGGTGGGGGCGAAAAGGGGGGACCGGCACTTAGGCCTCTTTCTTAGACAACTGGGCCTTAACCCTCAGCTCCTCTTCCTTTTTCAGGAAGCCCTTCCCTTCTTCCCAGGAACTGTGGAGGGAGGAAGAGAGGGAGTTTGCAAGGCTGGGCTGTGCCTGGGAATATTCCCAGAAATGCCTGGTTGGAGAAGCAGCCTATCTGCTCCTGGAGACTGGGCTCAAGCTTTGCCTGCCGCCTTTTCTACCCACCCTTCTCCCAGCCCCCACCCATGCCTTACCCAGTGCGGGAGGGGCAGGGGGCTGGGGAACACAGCTTCCCCCTGTTCCAGCAGAGAAATGCTGGCTGGCTGCCTTCCCGAGGGTTCCCAGGCTGCCTGGGGTGTGGCTGGCCTTCCTCCTGAGCCCACTCTCCCTGGGCCACTGCTGAGGGGCTTTGTGACGTAAAGATTGAGATGGTGCTCTGGCCAGGCACCAGGGACTCCTGGGTTCTGTGGTGGGCCGTGGCCCTGATGCCTCAGTGACCCTTCTCTGGCTGGGATTCCTGCCACCTGGCTGCTCTGGGGCCTGTGCTTCGAGATCAGGCCTCAGATCTCTCACCGATTCTTCCCCTCCTCTCTGTCGTCTTCTTCCTCTGCAGAGATGCCCTGCATCCAAGCCCAATATGGGACACCAGCACCCAGCCCAGGACCCCGTGACCACTTGGCAAACGACCCTCTGACCCCTGAACTCAGCAAGACCACCATGGACCTGGCCAGCCCGGAGGCGGCCCCCGCTGCCCCCACTGCCCTGCCCAGCTTCAGCACTTTCATGGACAGCTACACTGGGGAGTTCGACACCTTCCTCTACCAGCTGCCAGGGACAGGGCAGCCGTGCTCCTCGGCCTCCTCCTCGGCCTCCTCCACCTCCTCCTCCTCCGCCACCTCCCCCGCCTCTGCTTCCTTCAAATTCGAGGACTTCCAGGTGTACGGCTGCTACCCTGGCACCCTGAGCGGCCCCCTCGACGAGACCCTGTCCTCCAGTGGCTCTGACTACTATGGCAGCCCCTGCTCGGTGCCGTCACCGTCCACGCCCAGCTTCCAGCCGCCCCAGCTCTCCCCCTGGGATGGCTCGTTTGGCCCCTTCTCACCCAGCCAGACTTACGAAGGCCTGCGGGCATGGACAGAGCAGCTGCCCAAGGCTTCTGGGCTCCCCCAGCCACCGACCTTCTTTTCCTTCAGCCCCCCTGCGGGCCCCAGCCCGGGCCTGGCCCACAGCCCCCTGAAGCTGTTCCCCTCACAGGCCCCCCACCAACTGGGCGAAGGAGAGAGCTATTCCATGCCCACAGCTTTCCCCGGCCTGGTGCCCACTTCTCCACACCTTGATGGGTCAAGGATGCTGGATGTGCCCGTGACCTCTGCCAAGGCACGGAATGGGGCTCCAGGCGGGAGTGAGGGCCGCTGTGCCGTGTGTGGGGACAATGCCTCGTGCCAGCACTACGGCGTCCGCACCTGTGAGGGCTGCAAAGGCTTCTTCAAGGTACTGGATGACCCGGGGTGCCACTTAGGGAAGGTGGGAGAGGCTGGCCTCTCACTGGGGTGTATGGCCACCTCCTTTGGGCTCTCTTTCCAACTAGTCCTGCCTTCAGGAAGGGGGCAGCTCTGCCAGGTGGGCCACCCTGCTGGGGACCCATAAATGGCAGAGTTAGGACCTTTCATTCACTGGGACCTGCAGGGCCAATGGGACAGCAGAGAAATGAAGAGGGGTGAGAGATGGGCAGAGGGTACAAAGTTCAGGGGTACGCAGGAGGGGAAGTTTTAATGGTCCTCCCCTCACTCGAGGCCCTAGTGGGCAGGGGCCCCAGGCACTCATGTTCCTGGCATGAGATGAAACGCCTTGGATGAGGGCTGGGTGCTTGAGGGCTGGGGGTGGACTCGGGAACAGGCTGTGTGTTTGTCCCAGCACTGGGTGCCTGCTTAGCTTCCCGTCCCCACCCCCAGGTCCCCTCTCCCCCATCTCTCCTGTGCCCCCTGGGAAGGACAGGCAGAAACAGGCACGTTAAGAGGTATAGATATCCTGGTTGCCAGAGAGCCCCTAGCCCCTTATCCTGTATGCTGGGGGTCTTCCTCCTAGCAGTGGGGCAGAAACCTCCCCCAATGGCCCCAAGACTTTCTTTTTCCTCCCCCACCCCCTCCATCTCTCCCTCCCCTGCCACCCAAATGTTAGAA
>PVIJ01021015.1:0-19533 GCA_004024925.1 Scalopus aquaticus | reverse complement strand
CCCACACTTCCGCAGCCACCTCCCGGCGGGCCCCGAGCCACGCCCGCGGCCCGAATCCCTCCCGGCTCCCAGAGCTTCCCCCGGAACTCGCTTTCCCTGGGGAGAATTTCATCCAAACGCAGAACACACTGAAAAGAAAGTTGCGGACAGGACGCTTGGGCAGCCCGGGCTTGAGGGGTTACAGAGGCCACTTCCCCTGCTCCCCACCCCGCGGAGCTGAGAGCAAAAAGGAGGTGGGGGGATGGAGCAGAGGGGGTGAGGATTGAGGCTACACTGGAACCTAAAGAGGAGGAGGGTCAGGGAGTGTCCCCCACCTTGGCCTCTGCTGGATCCGACCCCTGAGGCGGTTGCAGGGAGCGGGGAGGTGCGTGCGCCCCAAATGAACTGCTTTCCCTCTCCCCTCACAGCTGACCATTATATTTAAGAACATGCAGGAATGCATTGACCAGAAGGTCTACCAGGCTGAGGTGGACAATCTTCCTGCAGCTTTTGAGGATGGTTCTATGAACGGAGGCGACCGGCCTGGGGGTTCAAGTTTGTCCATTCGAACCGCCAGCCCCGGCAGCCACGTGGAGATCCGAGCCGCCTACATCGGCACAACCGTCGTCGTCCGGCAGACGGCCGGGCAGCTCTCCTTCTCCCTCAGGGTCGCGGAGGACGTGGCCAGGGCCTTCTCGGCCGAGCAGGATCTGCAGCTCTGTGTTGGGGGGTGTCCCCCAAGCCAGCAACTCTCTCGCTCGGCGCGCAGTCGCCGGGGCGCCATGACGGTGGAGAAGGCCCGGCGGCTGTGCAAGGAGGGGCTGCCCGTGGAAGACGCCTACTTCCACTCCTGCGTCTTCGACGTTTTAATCTCTGGTGACCCCAACTTTACTGCGGCAGCTCAGGCAGCACTGGAGGATGCCAGAGCCTTCCTGCCAGACTTAGAAAAGCTGCATCTCTTCCCCTCAGATGGTGGGGTTCCTCTGTCTTCTTCAGCCCTCCTAGCCCCGCTCCTTGCTGGGCCCTTTGTTCTGTGGCTTTGCATTCAGTAAAGAGGCGAACAATGACTTGGCGGGTGGGAAATGGTTGGGGGCGCAGGCTGGCAGGGGCAAGCGCGGAGAATCACTGAAGCAAAGAGAGGGGCGCAGGAAACAAAGCCTTCATCCAGAGACAGATGAGCCTGCAGCCCAGGCTGGAGAGGATGGGAGAATGTGGGTTCTACATTCCAGACCTCTGTGGGGGCTGGTCAGCGACTTCTCAGTCCCCTGAGAGGAAGTGACTTGTTCCAATCCATCTACTTCTGAGACCTCCCCTACAAGCTGGAGGCTATAAGGGCCCTGACGGTCAGTAGGAAACCTAAGGGTTGAGACTTCCGAGAGGGAAGAACTTATAGAGGAAGTTGTGATCGCCACCCACAGAACACTCAAAATCTAACATTTTCTCTTGCGAGGGAGGGGGAAATGTTGCAGGAAATAAGACTATCACGTGAATGTGTGTGGGTAAGATGTGTTCTGCTTTCTTGGGTAAGAAAGGAAGTGGGTCTTAGCTGTCTGGCTCCTCTCTGAAGGGGGCCTCTAACTCGGACAGGTAGGAAAGACGCTATCACCCCCACCCCTAGCTAATCTGCTATTAAAGCTGTGGATTCTTCACGACCTCTTTTGTTGCCTATGTTGAATCTTTTTGCAGACACTTGAAGTGAAGTAAGCCATGTGCTTCCTCCTCTGGAAGAGAGTTCAGAAGTATCAGATCATTTTTTGTGCCCTGAGGAAGTTTACGGACTCTTAGGGACACAAAGTTGATTCACATGAAGGAGTGGTGAGTGTGTAATGATTCAGTAAATTCTACGGTCCTGTGATTTCAGATGGGAAGATGGTTGATGAGAACTAAGGAATCATCAGCAGTAAGAGATAACAAAGAAGATGGAATTTGCAATGATCTTTGAAGACTGAGTAGGATTTGAATTGTTAAGGACCCTCCAGGCAATGGAAACCCGCTATAGTTATGTGCCGGTCATGATTCATTGAGATAACCAACAAAACTCCAATAAAGTAGATAAGTAATGGGCTAGGTGCATAGAGGCCAGATTATGAAGTATCTTGAAAGCATGGCCAAGGAGTTTAAATTCAATTAGTAGCTAACAATTTGTTGGGTGCTTAAAATCCTCCAGGCATTGTTCTAAATACTCTTAAAATATTAATTCATTTGATCATCACGACTCTCTAAGGAAGGTAACGTCCCTACCTTTATTCTCATAAGGAAACTAAGTGCAGAAAGATTAAGTAACTTGCCCCAAATCACACAGCTATGAATGGAGAGCCAGGAACTGGAACCAGCCAGTTCAGGTCCAGAGTCTTAATTTTTCTTATTTGTATTACAGAAGTCAAATCAGTCAATCAATCAATCAGAAACTACGCACAACTAAGTTTTCACCTAGTAGAAAAACGCTGTGGCATTTAAGTGATTTCTCTGGTGAAGGCTTAACTGTTTATTCTCATGCCAAGTGTGCCCACGTGAGTGCACTTTCTCCAGCACAATCCTTCCAACATTGTTTTGATGCCCACTTGTGGTTTCTCCACACATTTATAATCATAAAATTCACAAACGAGTCAAATCACCAGCCTGCCCCTTGGCCATATCGGCCACCCTTGAATTTCAAAGATAACTTCTTGTCCACGCATTTTTCAGCTGGGAGGTGAGCTTTGCTCCTGGTGCCTACTCAGCTGGGCCAGCTCAGTGCTGCCCCCACAGCCTGACTCTGAACCACTAGATTATGTCGTCAAGGAAACAGCCTCTGAAGGTTTTGGCTATGGCGCTGGACAGGGAAGGAGAGATGGGACGATGGCTGCAACCTCGAAAGCTACTTTCTTTTTTTTGTAGCGGGAAGTCCAAAAAAGAGAGCTGGGAGAGGCAGGAAGGATCCCCAAGGGAAGGGATCTAGTTAACAGAAGAGAAGACTGAGGAGAGACGCTGTTTCAGGCCAGGGCACTTGAAACTGAAAGTGGGGCTCTGAGTAAAACTGTGGAGGAGGTAACTTTTATTAGATATTTGTTTAGACCAACCAAACATTTACTATAAAGACCGTTTAACATGCAAACTGCAGTCACAACAGCATCCACAGAGTGAGAGCACCAGGCCTTGTCGGGGAGGAGGGACTGTCAGGGGCCCTACTGCTTCCCTTGCTCAGTCACCGGTGGGAGCTGAGGTCTGGAGCAGAGGAAGGTCAAGGCAGCCAGGGCGGAAGGGCGTTGATGTCCACACTGAGACCCAGCCCCGCAGGCCCCTCCGACTAGACCTCAGCCACGGCAGCCAGAGCCCGTTGGGAGACAATAGGAGGGCGGCTGTGACAGAGGACAGGCAGCCCCAGCCCTTGGTATCCCAAACACCCCTGCGAACAGAGTTTTCCAGGGATTGAAAAGACTTAAAAGTTGTCCTGGGAGAAGGCCAGAAATTGTGTTTGAGTCTGCCTTTTTTTTTAAAGATTTATTTATTTATGCATACAAGCTGGGGTGCAGGCCAGAGGTGGGGGGGGGGGGTTGAAAGCATTCACCAAGGACAGGGTGGGGAGCCGAACAGGCAGATCTACTGAAGTACACTGCTGAGGGGAGCAGTGGGGGGGACAGAAGAGGTCTGCTCCACCCTGTGGGAAGCTCCCTGGCCAGGTGTCGGGATCAATGAGTCTGCCTTCTGACCAAGACCCCTCATCTGTGACTCCAGAGGGCTGGATGGATCTGCTCAGCTGTTTGGGAAGAGAGAGGAATGACAGATCCCTTGGCTCAATAAGGTTGAAGGCTTGCCAAGCACAGCATGGACGTGAACATCCCAAGGTAGGCTGAGGCGGTCCCAGGGAAGAGCTTTGGTCCACGGTACTCACAGAAGCACGGTGACAGTGGCCTGCAGGTAGAATTTACAGCGTGCATGTGTGTGCGCACGAGAGAGAGAGAGAGAGAGAGAGAGAGAGAGAGAGAGAGAGAGAGAGAGAGAGAGAGAGGACACAGTCAGAAAGAATTCAGAACTGAAATGCCTGCCTCTCCCTGGCCTGGGCAGCGGAGGTGAGATGACCCTTCTATACTCACACCCTTGACTATTGCCTCCCCGGGCCTAGGGTGAGGCCAGAGTTGGAAACCAGCCCGTGCGGGGGCCTGTGGGGTCAGTGGGAAAGGGTTAGAGGAGGCTTTTATATATTCAGTGTAGCCCCCGCACTCTGGGGCCCGCCCTTGCATCCACCCTATCTCCTCCTCCTCTTCTATCAGCTTCAGTCACCTGACCACACTCCCGAAAAACACACATATAAACTAGTCAGTACTTTCCAGAAAAAAGTGTCCTATCTGCTGTGCCATTTCAAATTTTGCAAGTCTTCTCCCCTACGCCCTTTTCTCCACCCCATTAAAAGCCACTCCCACTTTTCTGCAATCCCCTCTAATCATAAGCTCTGTACTTTCTGAAATCATCTTTTTTTTACACTTCAAAAGTACAGGTTTATTAGGAAAAGGAGAAAAAGAGAGATGCCTGCCTAGTCACAGGTTGGCAGAAGAGCTGCCTGAAATTATCTTTATCTAGGGGCCTCCCCAGTGGCGCAGCGGTTAGGTGCGGCAGACCTCTCCTGCCTCACCTGCTGCTCCCCTCAGCAGTGTATTTCTGATCTGCCTGTTCTGCTACCCGCTCTTTCTCTGGTGAACCTTCTCGCCGCCCCACACCTCTGGCCTGTACCCCAGCTTGTATGTATAAATAAAAAAAAAAGAAATTATCTTTATCTAGAAAACAATCTATTCTAGAGGAAGAAAATGGGGAGGAGGCAGGGAATATTCAGCACTCTCTTTACTTAGAGGTAACAGTCATTTTAATTTAAAACATCTTCTTTGGAAATTGCTCCTTATATTGGTTCTCCGAACTTAAAAAAGAAACTTTATCCTGAAGGTGGGGACAATTTCAAATCAGTTAAGAATTTCATAGTTGGTGCATGAATTTCTTTTATGACACCTGTCATGTAACACTGCTTCCTTTACCAGACTTTGGGTTAGCCTCTCTACCAGTGAGTATTTAAAAATGACAGCTCAGGGGCCTCCTTGGTGGTGCAATGGGTTAAGTGCCATAGCAGCACGAGTTTGAGTTCGATCCCCGGACAGGGAGATTCCCACATGGCACGGCAGACCTTTCCTGCCTTGCCCGCTGCTCCCCTCAGCAGTGTGTTTCAGTTGATCTGCCTGTTCTGCAAACCCAGTCTGTCTCTGGTGAATCTTCTCACCACCCCACACCTCTGGCCTGCACCCCAGCTCTTATATGCATATAAATAAACCTTTAAAAAAATAAAAATGATAGCTCAGGGTCTCCCTGGAGGCACAAGGGGTTAAGTCTCAGCACTATGAAGCTATTGGCAGCCATTGCAGCACGAATTTCATCCCCCCAGCCAAGGAGCTAATCCACATGGTGTAGCAGACCTCTCCTGCCTTGCCTGCTGCTCCCCTCAGCAGTGTGTTTCAGTTGATCTGCCTGTTCTGCTCCCCACTCTGTCTCTAGTGAATCCTCTCACCCTCCACACCTCTGGCCTGCACCCCAGCTTTTGTATGCATAAATAAATAAATCTTTTTAAAAATGATAGCTCAAAATAAGCACGTGAAAAGATGTTCAACATCATTAGTCATTGGGGAAGTACAAATCAAACTAAAACCACAATAAGAAAACACTACACACCCACTGGATGGCTAAAATTAAAAAGACTGAGCATACCATGTGTTGACAAGACATGGAGCTCTCACTCACCTGCTGCCGGGAATGTAATATGTAAGTCACTTTGTAAAATGGTTTGTCAATTTTTTTTTATGTTAAGCAAATACTCATTATATAATCTAGACATTCCTGGATATTGACCCAAGAGAAATGCCAATGTGTGTCTGCAGAGACTTGCGTACAGATGTTCCTAACAGTTTTTTCTATAACAAATCCAACGCTGGAAACTTGAAACAAAACCCAAATGTCCATCAGCAGGTGAATGAACACAGCAGGTATAGCAAATCCATGCACTAGGATGCCACAGCAAGGAAACGAAACAAACTACTGATATACCCAACTTGATGAGCCAATACAATGTGAGTGAAAGAAGCAAAATTAAGAAACAAAAAACAAAAAAGAGTCCATACTGCTTGCTTCCACTTATATGAAATTATGGAAACTGCAAACTAATACACAGGGACTGAGGGGAGGTCAGTGGCTGCAGGGGGAAGGCAGAGGAAGGCAGGATGGTTTACGAAGGGACCTGAGGAAATGTTGGGAGTATAGACATGTTTGTTACGTCTTGATTGTGGCAGTGATTTCATGGGTAGACGTATGTCAAATTTCACAAAATTATGCACTCAACATGTGTGCTGTTTATGAGACATCAAGTATTCCGCAACAAAGCCATACTTTAAAAAAATAGCCACTTTTCCCTCTTCCTTTGGTGGATCATATAAGGTTTAGAATGACCTTAGCATGAAAATGAAGATTAGAGCAGACTTTTTTCCTTCTTCTAGGAAATCATTGAAAGGACAAGAAAGGGGCAGAGGAAAGAGAATAGTTAATGCTTTTATGTTCTCTCTTCCACTCCTATAATAAGGACCATATTTTCTTCTCCATATTGTCCTTCTTGAGCTCAGAGATCCTAGAATAGACATTTTCTAGTTTAAAAACCTCAACCAAGTGCTTCAAAATTCTGCCTTTCCACTCCACCAACAGTCAGCAGGTGGCGATGGTGACTAAAAAGAATTAATGGGGGTGGGGCAAATCTCCAGGAAAAAGAAAATTCTTGGGTAATCAGGTGTGCCGATCATTTGAGAGAGACTATTAATAAATGACAGAGCTGGCATTTCAGAAATAAGTTGAAGATAGCTGCATAATAAACTAAATAGTTTTAATAACTTATTATAACTTCACGACAAAGTATTGTTCGAGAACATGAAGCAATCAAAACATACTACTTGGCTCCAGGGTGAATATTATTTATGCAGTGACAATAATGTAAATATAGACTGTTAATTAAGCCAAATTGTGATATAACTCTATTGGGAGGATGAGGTTAGAGGAAAAAGAAGGTAGAGACAGTATGAAGTAAGAGTCAAAATTCCAACTGGTAGAATCAAACCCCCCCCCCCACAGTAGATATGCCTAATATTTCTAAATTAGTAAATAAAAGAAGGAACATCAAGAAATCACCTAGAAGTATAAAGTAAATACCAGATGAAAAAGATGAGATAATGGGAAGAGACTCTACTGAATGTCTCCATAAGGTGACCTTCAGACTGGTGTGTTTTGTATAAGCATTAAATATAATGTGACTTTGACTTTTAACTACATTGTTATTTATTATTTTGATTTTAAAAAGAGAGGGGGATTTTCATCTTGGTGGGCCCTGAGCTTCCCCCTTAACTTCTTAAACTTGTGGCCACTTCGACCACTTCTCAGATCTACTTAACATCTCTGGCCACTTCACCCCACCTTGTATATTTCATGGCAAGTTTCCTTTCCAAATTTTTTCTCAAGGAAACAGACATAATTCCCATGGCTCAGTAATCACAGTTCTCAAAGTCGGTGCCAAAAACCTGCAACACCACTAAGGAAGGAAAGAGAGCAGAGCATTAGAAAATAGAAGGCCTTTCTCGTTTTTTCTGCCTATCCCCAAATCAAATTATCCATCATCCTTTCAACAGTGAAAAGGAAGAAATGTCACGTATGTTTCCTGAGATAAAATTTGTGTGTGAATGGAGGGTGGGTTTTGAGAAAATGAAAGAGAAATCAAGAACGAAAGAGAAATCAACTCTCTGTTGTTGATTCAAAGAACCAATTTTTTAAAAAATATTTATTTATTTACGCATATAAGCTGGGGTGTAGGTGAGAGGTGAGGGTGGTGAGAGGATTCACCAGAGATAGAGCGGGGAGCAGAACAGGCAGATCTACTGAAGTACGCTGCTGAGGGGAGCAGCAGGCGAGGCAGGAGAGGACTGCTGCGCCATGTGGGAATCTCCCTGGCCAGGGATCGAACTCAAACTCGTGCTGCTGTGGCTGTGGATAGCTTCATGGTGCTGTGCTTAACCCGTTGCGCTACCAGGGAGGCCCAAGAACCAATATTTCTAATGTCAAGGGTTTTGCGTAATCAGTTTTGGATATTAAATTATTCCTCTACTCCTACCTCAAAGAAACTAGCTAAGTACAATTTTTTTAAAATTAAAAAATTGGCCATTTCATCCTGCCCTCCCTACTACCTCACCCTCACCAAGGATTAAGAGGCCCTTTTCTAAAATCACAGCAGCTGAAACAGAAAGCATCCTGCTATATTTCTTTTTTCCCTTTAGGAGGCCACTGCTCTGTATCTCCCACAACCAAATCGACAGCCTGTTTTATACAACAAGCAATTCTACTGTAAAATGCTTTAGCAGAGAAAGTACTGTTAATTGTCAGCCTGGATAAAAAACAGAAAGCCTTTAAGATACAGTTTCTACTGCTTAGTCATCAATACCAACTGCCTTCCTCTGCTCCTTCTCATGAAACATCATCTGCACCATTCTGGGTCAAGTTCCAGGTCTTAGAAAAGCTGTGCATTTGACACAAATCTTGGACTAGGGATCTTGACAGTACATGAGTCTACCCACGGGGTGGCAGGGCTGAGCCAAATGCGTTCGTGAATTGGGTGAGGAGAAAACATTCTCGGAAAAGGGGAAGTTGCACTAAGTACGCAATGTCCCGTCTCCCTCCTGCTTATAAACAATCAACACAGTCCAATTTTACTCTCAAAGGAAAACAAATCATCACTTCTCACTGCCTTATCCCCCTCACTTTATAGACAACTGGGCCATGGTCTTTGAGGAGGGGACTGGTTATGAATGTCAGTGTAGCACAAAAAGCCAGAGGTGTCTCTTCAGGTCTCACACTGATAAGAAACACCACCAGGCTCTGAATATTCTAAGAGCTTGGAGACATACCCCAATCTGTCAAGTCCATTGATATTTAGTATGTATTCTGTGAATTGTCCTTTGTCAAAATTCTAAAGAATGCAGACTGGAAAAGGACATGGCCCTACTCTCTATGAATTCATTATCTAGGACATGAAAAGGAAATTTACACTAAGTTCTTTTTTTTTAAGATTAATTTATCTATGTATACAAGCTGGGGTACAGGCCAGAGGTGTGGGGTGGTGAGAGGATTCACCAGAGACAGAGTGGAGAGCAGAACAGGCAGATCTACTGAAGTACACTGCTGAGGGGAGCAACAGGAGAGGCAGGAGAGGTCTGCTGTGCCATGTGGGAATTTCCCTAGCCGGGGATCAAACTCATGCTGCAGTGGCTCTGGACAGCTTCATAGTGCTGAGACTTAACCTGTTGTGCCACCAGGGAGGCCCTGCACTAAGTTCTATATGAGAAATATAGGGCCTCCCTGGTAGCGCAGCGGTTGAGCGCTGCGCTGTGGAGCTGTCGACAGCCAGCTCGCGATGCGAGTTCGACCCCTGGCTGGGGAGAATCCCACATGGTGCGGCAGACCTCGCCGGCTGCTCCCCTCAGCACTGTATTTCTGATTTGCCTGTTCTGCTCCCCATTCTGTCTCTGGTGAACCCTCTCGCCACCCCACGCCTCTGGCCTGTACCCCAGCTTGTATGCATAAATAAATAAATCTTTAAAAAAATAAATAAATCTGAGAATAATTTTATGCCTATTTAAAAAAAAAGGTGCTGGGATTTAGAAATGAATTCCATTGATTTAACCAACCCTTAGTCATAGGGTTGTGGTGAAAATTCAACTAAGTAATCCAACCTGAGCAAGATGACCCATGAATTTATAAACAAAATATCACTGAAATAATCATATAAAGGACTTGGTTCATTATAGATGCTCTATAAATTACCCCCAAAGGCACTGAACGCTAAGAGGCTCTACCACTATTAACATGGTTTTATTAAACTATGCCTTGGAGGCATAAACATAATTGAACAGGTTTAAGTTCCATTTTCCCTTTCAACCTTTATTTGCCTCTGAATTAATATTCCCTGGGAGAAAAAGGAAAATCATGATGAATAAAGACAAAAGGGACGTTTCCTGAGTGGAGGTGACACAGTGATTAAAAGGACAAAGCAAGGAGTTTGTTTTGCACTAGGAGTCCCAGTCTTCACACTTCTCAGGCCAGAGGTTAAGGAGAAATGTAACAGCTCCTTGTCTGCCTGACCTCAGAGTACTCAGGGCACTTCCCTCCCAGAAAGCTTTGGCTTTGCTCAATCACCTCCGGAAAGCAAATGACAACCATCACCTGGTATCTGTACTTTTGGCACCAGGAGTGAACAGGGTGGGAGGAAGCAGGTAAAGATGATCTAACTTGCAAAACTCCTGGACTTAGCCCTACTTTTCAGTTCCTCCTGGGCCCGCCCTTTTCCCCCTGGCTCCCCTGAGAAGTGTTTGCACCCTGCATTCCAGCCAAGTGTTTATGAGATTTTTTTCTTCTTTCACCTAGGAATTGAGAAAGAAGAATGTGCATGGCGGGCAATTTTGATTAGAATACCGGGTTATAAGGTGAAAGGTCGTAAACAACTCTGACTTGGAGGGTTCCCTTTCAGAACATGCCTTGGCGGCAGGCCTGGCAGGCAGCTCTGCTGCCAAAGTGAGATCGTCTTTTGGCACTTAAGGGAACTCAGACAGAACACAGAGCAAACAAGTGGTCTCCACTAAGTCTTGCAAAACGGGGAAGAAGAAACTGGAGCCTATGAAAGGAACTTACAGCAAGAGCGAATTACCTTACGATTTTTTATAACTGAAAAATGTAATACTTCATCGATGTGCCTAACAAACACAGCATGCCCCGTTCTCTGATCTATTATACTTCCCTCTCTTACCGTCCCCTTAAAAAAATAGTGATTTGATTTGTGCTTTTCTTTGTAAACATTTTACGCTTTCATATTTCTGTACTTTTATAGCTATCAAACTAAAGTGCTCTTCCAGAAGCCACAATTTTGAATTTTAAAAATCATTTTACTTGAGTCCAGCCTCCCAGATTCCAATAATTCAATCAATGTTGTTGACTAGCTGAAAACAACTCAGTGCTTGTTGGTTAACTTTCTAGAACAGGGTGTCACCGCAAACCCACAGATCTTAAGGATCAATGTGTTCCCCTTTTTGTTCCTGGGAGCTGGGGCTGCGGGTTTGTGCGCGTATGTTTTCTCTGCCTTCATGCCTGAATCACGAGTTTGCTATTATTGTGCTTGAGTTATAACTTGCTGGCCTTAGGGTGTCAACCCAGGTAAGGTGTAAGAAGAAGCAGGATCCTCAATAGTAATGAGTAATAGCCTACTTTTTTTTTCTTTTTCTGAAAGGGTAAAATTTCCAAAATTTCTAACGATTTTTATTTACTTCCCTATTTCCATTTTGGAGACATTATCTTCCTCTTCCCAGCACAAGAAATGACAAGAAATGACCCCAACACAGACACTGAAGGGGTTCAGGAATCAAATAAACGAAGTACGAACCCATGGATTTCTGCACAGAATTTTTTAATTTTGTTTATGACTAATATCTCAGGAGCCAGCTGTTAACGCACCTCAAGGTCAGCGATGGGAAAACCCATCTGGAAGCCAAATGCTGACACGGGATGAGGTGTCAAGGCCTCCTTCAGCTGCTCACAGTGTTCAGTGACCCTTCTGTCGCCTCTTTATTTTTTTTTTTTTACTGATTCCTAAACTTTCAAAAGGCAGGGAAATGCTTCCTTCAAGCAGGAACACAGCCATCTCCCCGCTGATACTTCGGTTAAAAACTAGAGCGCTCTCCTGCTTTGAATTGGAAAGTCATGAGGAGCGTGGGCAACAGGTTTAGGGGGGCAGCTTTGATTTAGTGAGTTGGCTGAAGGCAAGAAACAGTAAAAGTAACTCGGGAAGAAAGTGAAAAACACCCCCTCGCCCCAACTTTTCCTGGAGAAGCAGGGAGTGGGTGAGAAATAATCAGAACCTAAAGGACACAGGTTACCGAAGAGGTAATGCGGTAAGAGGGGAACATAAACAAAGTGTTCCCCAACTCTGCACACAGAAACTGATGAGGGGATAAGCAGCCGGGTGTGACCACGCCCTTACCATTTCCGTTCCAGAGAACAGAGAGAACAGAATAGAGGGTACAGGGGGTGCTGAACAACGCAGGCACACAGCCCGCACCCCGAGGGGCGAAAGTGAGGGGCTGAGGGACCCCGTCCCGCTTTGCAGGAGGAATGGGGAGAGGCTGAAACGCCCGGCACGCTCTCCCTCCCCTCAGACAGCAGGCTGTGGCTTTCTTCAGCCAGGACGCGGGCATGAGAGACAAAGAGGGGTTTCCTGAAGAGTGACCCAGTCCTCCGCTCCCCCCGCCCCAGCCAGTCCGAGAGGCTCCCCTGAGCCCCCAATGGTTTCCACCCCGACGGGGAGCGGGGGAGAAACGCCCGCCTCTGAATGAACGCACTAAGGCTGAGCATGAAGTTTCCTCACAACACACTTCAATTAGGGGGGCCGCCCAGAGGCATCCGCGCCTGCCCTCCGAGGGTCCGTCGCCCCGGGTGGATTTGGGGTCGCCCAGGTCCCGCCGCCCCTCCGCCCCCCCGCCCCCGCCGCCCCTCCGCCCCCACGCCCCTCGCCCCTCCTCCTGCTCGGCGGCTGAGCGCAACCATTTTCCCCGCCAGGAGCACACCGTGTCCACGCGCCGCCGGGCGCGCGCCGATTGGTCGGGCGCCTGGTAAACAAGGGCGAGCAGCCAATGGGAGGGCTGTGCACGAGGGCAGCACGCGCCTCCAGGCCGGCGCTCGCGTGGCCCCCGGCAGCCGGCGACTATAAAACGCAGTTTCCGGTTCGGCGCTGAAACTCTTTTCTGAGTCTGCGGGGAGGCTGCTGTCAGCGTCCCGGGCTGGCTTCTGGCAGTCGGGGGTGAAAGAAAGAAAGAATCAGCTTATTTTTCTTTTGCAGTCCCTTGCCCTAACCAGCAGCTTAAACACAAAATCCTTTCGACACATCTAGTCGAGAGTCAAGTCTTATTTTATTGCCTCGAGTTCTTGGCTTGGGGCTTTTGCCTTTTCCCGTCGTTTCTCACCCGAAGCAGCCCACCCCATCCGTCATGGTGATGTTCAAGAAGATCAAGTCTTTCGAGGTGGTCTTCAACGATCCCGAGAAGGTGTACGGCAGCGGGGAGAAGGTGGCCGGCCGGGTGTTGGTGGAGGTGTGTGAGGTCACCCGGGTCAAGGCCTTGCGCATTCTGGCCTGCGGGTTGGCCAAGGTCCTCTGGATGCAGGGCTCCCAGCAGTGCAGGCAGACCTTGGATTACCTGCGCTACGAGGACACGCTCCTCCCCGAGGACCAGCCAACAGGTGAGTGGCCCACTTGTTGGTTCCCCGGGGGTGAAAGCTGACTCAGAGTCAAAAGGGAAGCAGGGACCCGCCACTAAACATTCTAAGTGGCTCGGGTTGAGTGGATAGAATTCTGTTGCTTCCTTTTTTTATTTTAACTGGCAACCCCTACCCACCCAGGGTGAGTTGTACGATTTCTTGGGGTGCTGTGTTCCGAAGGACTCTAAGGGATGTTGCCTCAGCACTTGAAAGAATTATTTTTTCTTGTATGTTTAAGGGGCTATTCTTTTGTTTCCTGTTTGAAATGGTGGATTGCCCTGGTTGAGCCTTTGAACATTGCACTGCTTTTGCAAGTGCATCAGAGTCTGTCATTGGAGAATATGAGTGGGGGCATTGCATTACATTACTCTTGCATACTGCCCCAGAATCCCTTATCACATAGATGCATTTTAAGGGTAACAAGAAACCTAACGGCTTCCACTTTCTCTCCCTTCAGGTGAGAATGAAATGGTGATCATGAGACCTGGAAACATCTATGAGTACAAGTTTGGCTTTGAGCTTCCTGAAGGGTAGGTGTCGGCTACCTGTTTCTTTGATATTCTGTTTTTGAAAAATTGGATCCCTTGCTGTACCTGGAGGGCATTTCTAAGTAGTTTTCTTTTTCTTGACACAGACCACTGGGAACATCCTTCAAAGGAAAATACGGGTGTGTGGACTACTGGGTGAAGGCTTTTCTTGATCGCCCCAGCCAGCCGACTCAAGAGACAAAGAAAAGCTTTGAAGTGATAGATCTGGTGGATGTCACTACTCCTGACTTAATGGTGAGGTTCATTTTAAGATCTTGTTCTCCTGGGTCTTGGGTGAAAGGTTAAGTGTCTTGGGCATTAGATTGAAGCACTTCTGGGAACCCAGTTCTCGGGCATCAGATGGGAGGGAATGCTGCCTCTGCTAGGTGGAGAGGAAAGAAATGATGTCCAGAAATTCTCAAAACGTCTCTCCCCCCTCATTCTACACAGGCACCTGTGTCTGCTAAAAAGGAGAAGAAAGTTTCCTGCATGTTCATTCCTGATGGGCGGGTGTCTGTCTCTGCCCGAATTGACAGAAAAGGATTCTGTGAAGGTAAACAAACAAACTGGTGCTTAGTGTGATAAAATAATAGCATGGGAACTTCGAGGTTGGGGTTGAGGGCAGGGCACAGGGTCAGAGAGACAAGGTCATTAACTGAAGTAAGTATCAGTTCATAAGTTTTCTTTTTTGTCATTGCTAGGTGATGAGATTTCCATCCATGCTGACTTTGAGAACACATGTTCCCGCATCGTGGTCCCCAAAGCTGCTATTGTAGCCCGCCACACGTACCTTGCCAATGGCCAAACCAAGGTGCTGACACAAAAGTTATCATCGGTCAGAGGCAATCACATCATCTCAGGCACCTGTGCATCGTGGCGGGGCAAGAGCCTCCGAGTGCAGAAGATCAGGCCTTCTATTCTGGGCTGCAACATCCTTCGAGTTGAATACTCCTTACTGGTGAGTGGGTGGGGTTGGCTTCCAGAGAAATGGTTCATTTGTCCCAACAGTGGTGGTGTCTCCAAATTTCTAGGCTAACAAACTGCCGCTTTCCCTTCTAGATCTACGTTAGTGTCCCTGGCTCCAAGAAAGTCATCCTGGACCTGCCTCTGGTGATTGGCAGCAGGTCGGGCCTGAGCAGCCGGACATCCAGCATGGCCAGCAGAACCAGCTCCGAGATGAGTTGGGTGGATCTCAACATCCCTGATACCCCAGAAGGTGAGGCATACCCCAGTGTCTTTTCTTCCTCCTTGATGTGCTTGGATTTCTAAAACCGTAATCGGGCATCTTCTGGCCAAGTTGCTCACCCTGTGCGTGCTCTCTCCAGCGCCTCCTTGCTACATGGATATCATTCCCGAAGATCACCGGCTGGAGAGCCCCACCACTCCCCTGCTGGATGACACAGATGGCTCTCAAGACAGCCCGATTTTTATGTATGCTCCCGAGTTCAAGTTCATGCCACCACCTACTTACACTGAGGTGAGAATTGTCATCTTAGCTCCCTACTAAACCTCTTGTTGGTTGGAAGGTGACTTGCTGAGATTGCTAAACTGGGCTAATTCTTACCCAAACTAAAATTTTTTTTTTCCTTGCCAGGTGGACCCCTGCATCCTCAACAACAATGTACAGTGAGCCTGTGGGAGAAAAGAAGCAACTAGATCTACTTGTTTTCTTTCTGCTTCTCTTTCTGGACTTTCTCTCAGAGACTCAGCAGTCTCTCCGGTGGACATTGGTCCCCCCCAGCTGCTGACCCCACAATGTCGGGGGCTTTCAGCAGGCAGCCCCCTGGGCCTTGAAGGGTGCAAACTCATCCTCAGACAGCAGGATGTTGTGATACGAGGGCGTTTGCTGGATGGGTTTAAAAACAGTAGAAAAACTCAGGCTCACCCCGTTTTCCTCCAGTCTCCTTGAAAGCTAAGGCGTTTTCAGTAGTTTTGAGTAAGGGGTAGAAATGGCCTGTCGTCATTTCCCCAGGGGTTTTCCGAAGGGATTATAGACTGTTGTAACATCAGATCTTGAACTTCAGTAACACATGGAGCAGAATAATTTAACAAACTGGGAGAAGGAAAGGGGAAAAAAATCATAGCTAAAACTCTGAGAAAAGGTTTTTAAAAATCAGTGTTACCCTTTCAACGCTTACAGAAAAAAAGAAAAGGGAAACCCTCCAGGGATGATTCGGTTTGGACTTTGAAGAGAGCTTCCTGTGTGAACTAAAGGGAAGACGCTTTACGTTGTCTTGCTTAGAGTGTGCTTTGGCTCACAGCAGCAGTAACTGTGCCTGCGAAAGGTCTTAAGTCACAGTTAAGGCCTTTTGCACTGTGTTCTGTGCAGACATTTTCGTGGCCGAGAATGTATTATTTTCATGTGACTTCTTGGCATTGACTCTAAGGTGATGTTCTTAGCACTTTAGTTCCTGTCAAATTTTCATATCCTATCAAGTGTAAGCTGAAAGTCATCTATTATGTCTCTAGGAGTAAGCACAAAGACAAAAACTAGTTTTACTCAGTACTTTGGAGACTGGTGTGCAGAGTTCTGTTCATCTGACACTCTAATCGGATGAGAAGTGTGCTGCTACCAGCCTTGCCCACTGTGACCTCTCCACTCAAGGAGGCACTCCAGACAAGATGTCGCTTTTGTGAGGGGCGCCTCCGGACACCTCCACGCAGAGTTAGATGACAGGGGAGCTGCCTCTCTCTGCACTCCCTGGCGCTTGGTCGGTCACCCTCAGCCTTAAGCACTTTGTTCACTGTCCTGTGTCGGAGCACTGAGCTCAAGCCTTTCCTGAGAAAGTATGCGGGCTGAAGGTGGTTTTATTTTTTGTTTTTTAAATTGTGTATCTTTTTGTATGAGAAAAACTATATTTTGTATTTAACCAGATATATTTTCACCCCAGTTGGGAGTATTCTTTATAAAAAAAATAAAATTAAAATAAAGTTTTTTTTAATGGCAAAAACTGTGTTCTTGTCTGTGAGATGGTGTTGGAGATGTTAATGAAAAGGAAGGGCCTAAAGAAGCTTTCTCCCTGCTTCACAATTCACGTTCTTGAAAACCCTGTGGAGGGCCTCCCTGGTGGCGCATCATATCAGTACTATGAAACTGTCCCAGCCACTGCAGCACGAATTTCATCCTGGCCAGGGAGCTTCCCACATGGCGCAGCAGACCTCTCCCTGTCACCCCGCTGCTCCCCTCAGCAGTGTACTTCCGAAGAGCCGCCTGGTTTGCTCCCCACTCTGGTGAATCCTCTCACCACCCCACAGCTCTGGCCTACACCCCAGCTCTTGCATGCATAAATATTTTTTTTAAAAGAAAAAACCCTGTGGAGAAAACACTCCTTTTTTACCCTAATGAATATGGTCCGAGTAGGGGTTGGAGGGTGAAGAGGGAAGGAATTTGAGCTACATTTAGTTTTTGTGGCATTTACTGAAGAACTGTAGCGGGGCCTTGTGGTCTAAGCTAATTATCAACACCTACAGCTTATCACAATTCCTCAAATTTTGGCATATATTTTTCCTTTTTAAAATGAGTTTGAAGTAAAGGGAAAGAGGTTAGGTTTGTGAGGGAAATTGGAAGGGAAGGGTTATGGTTTCTATTTGTTTTCATCATAGCGTTTCTTCCCAGTATTAACCTGGATTGTGTGAATGACATAGAGCAAAAAATTATTCAGAATTTAAGGATTTAGAGTTACAAGTACTACATTCTTTGGAGGCAGCTACCACTTTTTAACCTCTGCAGTTGCTGCTTACACATTATAACTCAGGAGCTTGCTGAGCCATCACCCCACCTCACCAGCAAGGCCGGCCTCCAGGCAGCTCCTATTTTTAATTTGCAGGGCAGCCCCACCACCACCCCAAAGTGGAATGGATGTTATTCCTAAAGAAACACTGGGAGTAGAAACCCGGAGATGGCAGAGGTTCATTCTGGCTAATGTAAACCATTGCAGGCACATCTAGTCCCGCTCCTTATTTGGGGTTCGGCTTTTCTGTGGATCTCCAAATACTAATTCCAACCCCAGACTAATGGGTGTTCACAAGGTCAATGTGAACTGAACAGAAAGTGAGATTGAACAGGTGTGTCCATTTCACCCTCTGCCGTGTTTCTCGCTCATTTTCAGCAGTTCTTTTGCTCTGTACTGGCTTTTTGTCTCTTTTTCTTTACCAAGGTGTTGGTCTTCTGTTGCCATAGCGACCCTCACCCTCACACTGGCCTCAGCCCCCTCCTCTTCTCACCTGTTCAAGATTTTAGTGTCTCCTCCCTCTTGTGAATCTGCAACCAGGAAACTAGGTTAAAGGTGATGGAAAAGTTTTTTCTCTAGCTTGTTTTCCAGGGACTGGAGGGGCGGAGCAAGGACAAGAGTAGGCCCCAGGGCAGGAAGAAGGGAGGACAGAGAGTGGAGTGAGCAGTGAGCCAGGCCCTTTGTCTACAGCCCAGCCGGGATAGGGGAAGGCAAGGGGAGGACACAAGTCTCAAGGTCTGTTCAGACCTGATGGTTGCAGGCCCCCCTCCTAGTACCTCCAGGCCAGCACGGTCCACAGAACTTTCTATGAAGATAGAAATGTTCTTTATTTGTGCTAATAGGCTAGCCACGAGCCACACGGAGGTTGAATTTTTGTTTAATTAAATTTAGCTCCGTGTGACTAGTGGCTGCCACACTGAGCAGTGAGCAAAATGAGGAAGGAAGGATACAGCTGTGAAGGTTCCCTCGGAGGAAATGAATCCCTTCCTTAGAGGACAAAAGTTTCCATTCCACTGACCTTTGCCTGCTGAAACACACAACTTTATTTTACCTCAAGACATTCGTTGCTTATAGACACGCGTATATTTCCTGGGTGCTGGCCCAGCTATGTCATCACTTAAGTGAGTGAATATTTGGGGTCTTCCTTTCCCTTGGTGTTCTTATAGGCTTTTTTATTTTTTTTAAAGATTTATTTTATTTTGTTATGCGTGCAAGAGCCGGGGTGTAGGCCAGAAGTGTGAGGTGGTGAGAGGATTCACCAGAGACAGAGTGGGGAGCAGAACAGGCGGACTGACGGAAACACACTGCTGAGGGGAGCAGTGGGTGAGACAGGAGAGGTCTGCTGCACTCTGTGGGTCAGCTCCCTGGCCTGGGATCAAACTCCTGCTGCAGTAGCTGCGGATAGCCTCATAGTGCTGAGACTTAACTCCTAGTGCCACCAGGGAGGGCTCCAATTGGACTTTCTTAACTTTTCAGTATTGAACGCCAGAGGGGTTTCGAGTATGAACTGGACAGAGAATGCTGACTATACAATGTGGGACCACAAAGATCCCTTATGCCAAAGGCTGACCAGTCCTGGCTCTTTCCCCCTAAGGTGGACCAGGCTAAGTGGCGCAAAGGTCGGGGGAGGTGAGCCCACTGGTGAGGCCTAGATTAGCCTGTCCGATCTATTCCTATCCATCCTGACCTTTGCCTTGGCTCGACCCTGCCCTGCGCTCCACTGGGCCTGTTATGTCAGGAGAAAAGAATGAGCAGACTCTGGAGGCCCCTATGTTTCCGACGACCGGCTGGTAAGTCCTCTCTGGGCAATGAGAACAGCAGCGGGAGGAGGATGGGGGCTCCGAGGACATGGGGACGGGTTGCGCCTTTTGCCCTGGGATGTTAAGAAGCCATTCTCCTCCTTGCTGGCTGGGGGAACTGCTGACTTCCTCTCCGAGGCAATCGTATGTCAGCAA